>CM077645.1:216425002-216495002 GCA_039707465.1 Rhabdophis nuchalis | reverse complement strand
TGAAGCTACAAACTCTTGACAGTAATGTCCAGCAATTTTTATGTTCCTTCCTATCTCATAATTCTTACTGGAATTCATTGTCAGTGGTGCATTGTCCCGAATCCATCTCTGAAGTCAGTAAAGAACTAATTTCCTGAAACTTAACCTGAACAAAAGGACGTCAGATTTGTGAACTAGATTATGTCACTTTTATATTTTTTTCTTTCCCCCTGGACAACTGGGTTCCTGGCTTGAGTCTTTAGGAAGACATGTCCTTCTGGGTTCAGTTCAGAGGAAGGTTCCTGCCAGTTCTAACCTCTTCCAATACAATACAATACAATACAATAGCAGAGTTGGAAGGGACCTTGTAGGTCTTCTAGTCCAACCCCCTGCGTGGGCAGGAACCTTATACCATTTCAGACAAATGGCTATCTAACATCTTCTTAAAGACTTCCAGGGTTGGGGCATTCACAACTTCTGGAGGCAAGCTGTTCCAGAGGTTAATTGTTCTAACTGTCAGGAAATTTCTCCTGAGTTCTAAGTTGCTTCTCTCCTTGATTAGTTTCCACCCATTGCTTCTTGTCCTGCCCCTCTTCTTCTATAGAAGAGGTTCCAAAAATCCACAGTGCCGTGTAGAACCGGTCCCAGCTCCCTCCCCCCCTTCCCTGTCCGCACATCCTCAAGATGAAGAGCGAGAGGAGGAATTCTGGGAGTTGAAGTCCACAAGTCTTAAAACTATCAAGTTTGAACACCCTGGGTGGAGGGATTCCTAAAGGGTGAGGGGTGCCAGGGTCTTGTAACTTGACAGCTTTAAGACTTGCGTGCCTCAAATGCCAGAGTTTCTGAGCCAACATTTTGGTTGCTAAGCAAGAGCGTTGTTAAGTGAGCATCATCACATTTTACAAGTTGGCCACGCCCGCCCAGTCACATGACTGCCAAGCCCCTCCCACCCGGTCACACGGCTGGCAAAGCCCCTCCCGCCCGGTCACATGGCTGGCAAGCCACTGCCACAATGCAGGCCACACCTACTGAAGAGGTTCTAAAAAATTTTGAAACCCACCACTGTTTATATCCTATTATAAGCAGCTGCGTCCTCTTCACTGATGATGTAAAACTATTTAACACCACTGACAATGCGGCTTCCCTGCAAAGCGACCTTGACTATGTGTCAGAATGGTCAAACAGTTGGCAACTCCAAATCTTGACCAACCAATGCTCTGTCTTACACATTGGCAACAAAAATCAGAACTCCAAATACAAGCTGGCGGGACACAAGGTTACTGGATAACTTCGATGAGTCTGTGATCATTCCCTTCGTCAAAAAAACTGGAATAGGAGCCTTGGGAGGGGCTTTTATACTGGTGTAATTAATTAATATGCAGACTCAGTCCAATCAGAGTGGAGCAGAGATAACCCATTCCTGGATGCTATCTTCCCCTTATTAGAAGAGGCGTCTTATTAGAAGACCCCCACTCTGTCAAGGATCTTGGAATACTCATCTCTAATGAGCCCAATGTAACAGCATTGCCAAAAAGGCATTTAGAGTTGTTAACGTAATCTTGCGAAGCTTCTTCTCCGGTAATAATGTACTGCAAACTAGGGCATACAAAACCTTTGCCAGACCAATCCTCGAATACAGCTCATCTGCCTGGAGTCTGCACTGCATATCGGATATTGATACAATTGAGGGAGTCCAGAGATATTTCACGAGAAGAGTCCTCTGCTCGCAACAGAATCCCTTATGCTACCAGACTTGAAATTTTGGCCTTAGACAACTTAGAACTACGCCCACCTTCGGTCTGACCTAAGCGTAGTACATGAAATTACCTGCTACAATGTCCTACCTGTCGACGGCTACTTCAGCTTCAACCACAACAATACACGAGCACACAATAGATACAAACTCGAGGTAAACCACTCCAAAGTCAATTGCAGAAAATATGACTTCAGCAACAAGAGTGGTCAATGCCTGGAATGCTCTACCTGACTCTGTGGTTTCTTCCCCAAACCCCCAAAACGTTAACCTGCGTACCTTTAACCTGTGTATTGTTGATCTCACCCCCTAAATGGTCTGTAAGGGGTTTGCATCAGTGCACCAGTGTACTTTCCGTCCTTGTCCTACTGACCTCACTTTTTCGTATCCATTTCCTGTAGTCATCATCGTGTTTATACTTATATCTGTTATTTTTTACAAGTTTGACAAACTAAATACATAAAATGAAATAAACCCTTGAATGAGATTTTAGAAATGCTTTCTCGCAGCAGCTCTACTTATTTTATTTTTATTTATTTTATTCAATTTATATCCCGCCCTTCTCCAACAGGACCCAGGGCGGCGCACAGGAATTTAAAACAACATACAAAATGGTACCAAATATATAAATCTAAAAAACCTATTAAATGACAAAAAACCTGCGCTAAAACCAAATTAAAATCCCCCATTTAAAACTGTCTAATATTTGTCCCAGCGGAGGCTATGTTAGGCCGGCTTGATGAAATAAGTGTGTTTTTAAACACCGGCGGAAGAGGCGGAGGTCGGTGATAGTGCGGAGTTCAGGGGGTAGGTCGTTCCACAGGGCAGGGCCCGCCACAGAGAAGGCCCTTCCCCTGGGTGTCGCCAACCGGCATTATTAAAGTGCTTACCTTAGCCTCAGAGGGTTTAAGAATTTCCTTCCAAATTTTCTGGCCAGCAAGCTTTCAAAGTTGATTTGATTTTTGGAAGTGGTCAAGGGGTGACTGCTATTTTATCTCCTTCGTATTTCCATCCCTGGGACACCTCGCTGCTGACCTTACCAATTTTAGAAAGCTCAGTGGAAGGGCTTCCACCACAATATCTTTAAATGAGACACTGTTGAGGTGACAAAGGAATGCAAGATGATTGCACTCTAATTTTCTTTTCCTGCGAAAAGCCATTTATCTTACCAAAGTGAACAAAAGCTGGGAAAAATAAATAAATAAAGAGAATGTGGTATTTTTTTCCCTGCAAGGTATAAACACAAATTATAACAGAATAATAGAATAGCAGACAGAGTTGGAAGGGACCTTGGAGGTCATCTAGTCCAACCTCCTGCATAGGCAGGAAACCTTACACCATTTCAGACAAATGGCTGTCCAACATCTTCTTAAAGACTTCCAGGATTGGGCCATTCACAACTTCTGGAGGCAAGCTGTTCCACTGATTAATTGTTCTAACTGTCAGGAAATTTCTCCTTAGTTCTAAGTTGCTTCTCTCCTTGATTAGTTTCCACCCATTGCTTCTTGTCCTGCCCCCAGGTGCCTTGGAGAATAGTTTGACTCCCTCTTCTTTGTGGCACCCTCTGAGATACCGGAACACTGCTATCATGTCTCCCCTGGTCCTTCTCATCATCAAACTAGACATACCCAGCTCCTGCAACCGTTCTTCATATGTTTTAGTCTCCAGTTCCCTAATCATCTTTGTTGCTCTTCTCTGCACTCTTTCCAGAGTCTCCACGTCTTTTCTACATCGTGGCGACCAAAACTGTATGCAGTATTCCAAGTGTGGCCTTACCAAGGCACTATACAGTGGCATTAACCCTTCACGTGATCTAGATTCTATCCCTCTGTTTATGCAGCCTAGAACTGCGTTATCCACATTTCTATTATATTTCAGATACTAAAATGTTGCCTGAATTACGTCGCACGATTTAGCTCAGAACTGCTGCAGAATTTAAATTCATCTATCTTACTCAGCTGTGAAGCCTGAAATATCCTACTGAGAACCTGGTCAGTTTAGAATAATTATAGTCATAATTATAAATTATAGTTTATAATTATAAATTTCATTTGGTTTTTTTGATTTCATGCAATGTGCCAAGCCAAACCAAGAAAGCCACAGGACAGCTTAATGAATTAAAAGATAATTTCATAGAATTATGGATAACTGGATAACTCTCAATTTCCTATTGCCAGGAAAACACAGTCCTACCAATGGGAATAATGAGGAGTGGAATATTCCAGCTACATTATTAAAATGAACAAACAATTCAACTGGGTTTATTACAATACAATAGCAGAGTTGGAAGGGACCTTGTAGGTCTTCTAGTCCAACCCCCTGCATGGGCAGGAACCTTATACCATTTCAGACAAATGGCTATCTAACATCTTTTTAAAGACTTCCAGGGTTGGGGCATTCACAACTTCTGGAGGCAAGCTGTTCCAGAGGTTAATTGTTCTAACTGTCAGGAAATTTCTCCTTAGTTCTAAGTTGCTTCTCTCCTTGATTAGTTTCCACCCATTGCTTCTTGTCCTGCCCCCAGGTGCCTTGGAGAATAGTTTGACTCCCTCAAGTTGATTTAATACTTGGGCAAATAACATGTCAAAAATTATAAGACATGTGTTGGCTCAGTGGCTAAGACACTGAGCTTGCTGATCAGAAAAGTTTATTATCATTATGTTTATGTTATTTTATGTTATTAAATTTGTATACCGCCCTTCTCCCTTGCGGGACTCAGGGTGGTGAACAGGCATCAATAAAAACATACAAAAGACATTGATACATAAAATACTATAAAATAATATTAAATTGGGGCCCGTTCTAAAATCCAGAATAAAAACTCTTAAATAAAACCAATGAAACCAATTGAAAGCTACTACGCCAGGCCGGCCACACAGAATAAATGCGTTTTCAAGGCCCGACGGAAGAGGCAGTTTAGCGGTTTGAATCCCTAGCACCTCCTAACGGAGTGAGCTCCCACGACTTGTCCCAGCTTCTGCCAACCTAGCAGTTCGAAAGCACATTAAAAAAAAATGCAAGTAGAAAAATAGGGACCACCTTTGGTGGGAAGATAACAGTGTTCCGTGCGCCTTCAGTGCTTAGTCATGCCAGCCACATGACCATGCAGACATCTTCGGACAGCGCTGGCTCTTCAGCTTTGAAACGGAGATGAGCACCGCCCCCTAGAGTCAGGAACAAATAGCCCATATCTGCAAGGGGAACCTTTACAGGCTGTGAATGATCATAATTCACAGCCGTTTAAATAAAAAGAGGGACTAAGTTTGTGATTTATTCTTCTTCAGTTATGCCTAGATCAGAATACAAGAAATCCCAGGGACTCTGGTAGAGGAACCAGACAGAGACTTCCCACATTGGTGAGAAAGGAATTTTATTTAATCAGATCAAATAAGTACTATCTGGGGGGGGGGGGGGATGCAGACCAAGCAACTCCTTTGGCTGGGACTAAAAGTTTGTTTTAATACAATACAATAGCAGAGTTGGAAGGGACCTTGTAGGTCTTCTAGTCCAACCCCCTGCGTGGGCAGGAACCCTATACCTTTTCAGACAAATGGCTATCTAACATCTTTTTAAAGACTTCCAAGGTTGGGGCATTCACAACTTCTGGAGGCAAGCTGTTCCAGAGGTTAATTGTTCTAACTGTCAGGAAATTTCTCCTCAGTTCTAAGTTGCTTGTCTCCTTGATTAGTTTCCACCCATTGCTTCTTGTCCTGCCGCCAGGTGCCTTGGAGAATAGTTTGACTCTCTCTTCTTTGTGGCAGCCTCTGAGATATCGGAACACTGCTATCATGTCTCCCCTGGTCCTTCTCTTCATCAAACTAGACATACCCAGCTCCTGCAACCAGCTCCGTTCTTCATATGTTTTAGTCTCCAGTCCCCTAATCATCTTGGTTGCTCTTCTCTGCACTCTTTCCAAGGTCTCCACGTCTTTTCTACATCGTGGCGACCAAAACTGTATGCAGTATTCCAAGTGTGGCCTTACCAAGGCACTATACAGTGGCATTAACACTTCACGTGATCTAGATTCTCTCCCTCTGTTTATGCAGCCTAGAACTGTGTTGGCTTTTTTGGCAGCTGCTGCACACGGCTGGCTCATATTTAAATGGTTGTCCACTAGGATTCCAATATCTCTCACAGTTGCTACTATTGAGCAAGGTACCACTTATACTGTACCTGTGCATTTTGTTTTTCTTGCCTAAATGTAGAACCTTACTTTAAGTTTTGATGTGAACTTTCCTTCCTCCAACATATAGAGCGAGCAGGATTCACCTAAGTGGTGAATTGGGAACCATGACCTGCTTCCAAAAGGCACAATTTTAATGGTACAGAGTATATATGAACCAGGTCTTTGCTTTTAAAAATAGGACTCACAACCCTTGGGATTCAAGGGGAAATTAATAACTGTGTAGAGCAGGCCCTGAGAATGCACTTTTAATTCCATCCAGAACTTGGGAATGGTAAAGTTTCATTAGGTAGTTGTGGGCAAGGGTTAGTTGTGTGTCTCCGAACGTTTTCAAACAATCATTTCCCTTGAAATCAAATGCATCACACACAACCCTATTAAAAGCATTGCAAGATCTTCAACTTTAAACACTGAAAAGTATGTTCATTAGATGAAGAGGGAAATGCTTCTAAACTACATCTGTCAACAGAGAACTGAGGTCCATCTGTAAATGCATAGCCATTCTTAGCTGGTTAAGACCTCAGTAGGACAGATGTCATTGTTGTTAGTGGTGAAGTCATGTCTGCCCATCACAACCCCATGGACAATGTTCCTCCAGGCCTTCCTGTCCTCTACCATCTTCTGAAGTCCATTTAAGCTCACACCTACTGCTTTGGTGAGTCCATCCAGCCACCTCCTCCTCTGTCACCCCTTTCTTCTTTTGCCCTCCATCATTCCCAGCATGAGGCTCCAGGGAGTCCTTCCTTCTCCTTAGGTGGCCAAAGTCTTTGAGTTTCCTCTTCAGGTCTGGCCTTCTACAGAGGAGCCAGGGTTGATCTCCTCTAGGACTGACCAGCTGGATCGCCTTGCAGTCCAAGGGACTCAATGCAGAAGTCTTCTCCAGCACCATCGTTCAAAGGCCTCCATTCTTTGGCAATCAGCCTTCCTTATGGTCCAACCTTCACAGCCATACATGCAACTGGGAAAACCACAGCCTTGACTATACACACTTTTGTTGGCAGATAAGTAATAAGATAATGGATAGATAAGTTACCCATTTTCAACTATTGTGCATAGTATGGATTGCAGTGGTGGGTTTCAAATTTTTTTAGAACCTACTCTGTAGGTGTGGCCTATTTTGTGGGCGTGGCTTGGCAGTCATGTGACAGAGTGGGAGTGGCCACCTTTTAAAATGTGGTGAAACTCATTTAACAACGCTCTTGCTTAGCAACCAAAATTTTGGACTCAATTGTGATGATAAATTCTTTCTTTCTTTCTTTCTTTCTTTCTTTCTTTCTTTCTTTCTTTCTTTCTTTCTTTCTTTCTTTCTTTCTTTCTTTTTCTTTCTTTCTTTCCTTTCTTCCTTCCTTTCCTTTCCTTCCGGTTGGGTCACTGGCAGCGGCGGGCCAGATTTACTTCCAGGTACTCCGGTGGAACCCCCTCTCTAAATTTCACCAACCGGCTCTCGCGAGTAGGTGCGAGCCTGCAGAAACCCACCACTGATGTATTGTATGGATCTTTATGCAGTATGTTAAATTCCTTGTGTGTCCAACCACACTTGGCAATAAAGACTTCTGTTCTAAAGTCAAATTTTTAGCCTTCAACCAACTAAATAATCCCATCACGTTCTAAACTGGCTATGAACATGAATATCTGGAAAAACAGGCAGCATAGTAACATTATCACAAAATACAGGCGTTATCATTGTAATAGTGAAGAAGCAGAAAACATTAAAGATGCACCAAGAAATGCTGACCATTTGGGGAGATTAAAGAATGTCTAGTAGGAATCAGGGAGAGGCCTTTTTCTCTTGTAACACCTCATTTTGGAACACTGACCTGAGATTAGATGGCTCCAACCTTGGGGAAATCTCTTCAGATGGGACTGTGCTCCCAGGCATAAGGGCTGTGAACCTGTTGCTCCTGGGTTAATTGATGGTTGATGGGTTTATCGCCAGCTGCTATTTTCTGCTTTTCTGACATGCTTTATACTTTTTGTAGTCACTGGTTTTGATGTGTGAGATTTCCAGAGTTGCTTTGTGAGAAGGGAACCTATAAAATAGAAAGGAAGGAAGGAAGGAAGGAAAGAAGGAAGGAAGGAGAAAGAGATATATGGAAGGAAAAAAAGAAAGAGAGAAGAAGGAAGGAAGGAAGGAAGGAAGGAAGGAAGGAAGGAAGGAAGGAAAGAGAGAGAGATATGGAAGGAAATAAAGAAAGAGAGACAGAAGAAGGAAGGAATGAAGGAAGGAAGGAGAGATATGGAAGGAAATAAAGAAAGAGAGATAGAAGGAAGCAAGGTAGGAAGGAAGGAAGGAGAGAGATATGGAGGGAAATAAATAAAGAGACAGAGGAAGGGAGGGAGGGAGGGAAGGAGGGAGGAAAGATGGAAGGGAGGGAGGGAGAGAGGGAGAAAGGAAGGAAGGAAGGAAGGAAGGAAGGAAGGAAGGAAGGAAGGAAGGAAGGAAGGAAAGGGGGGGAGACAGCCATTGTGCTATCACTCCAAGCCCCAGGCTGAGTTTCAGATTGTGCAACTCTTCTTAAAAGCAACATTTTTTGCCAACATTAGTGCTTTCCAATGTAGTTTTGTTTGTTTCATGCCTTCAATTCAGCCTTGACTTGAGTATCACCTAGAATCTGATCCCTACAGTTTTCTTTCTTCCTTTTTTTTAGGAGATATGTGCTTTGGAGAATAGTTTGACTTCCTTTTCTTTGTGGCATCCGCTGAGATATTGGAACACTGCTATCATGTCTCCTCTAATCCTTCTTTTTATTAAACTAGACATACCCAGTTCCTGGAACCGTTCTTTGTATGTTTTAGCCTCCAGTCCCCTCATCATCTTTATTGCTCTTCTCTGCACTCTTTCCAGAGTCTCCACATCTTTTCTACATCATGGCGACCAAAACTGTATGCAGTATTCCAAGTGTGGCCTTACCAAGGCCTTATAAAGTGGTATTAACACTTCACGTGATCTAGATTCTATCCCTCTGTTTATGCAGCCTAGAACTGTGTTGGTTTTTTTGGTAGCTGCTGCACACTGCTGGCTCATATTTAAATGGTTGTCTACTATGACTCCAAGATCCCTTTCACAGTTACTGCTATTGAGAAAGGTACCACCTATACTGTACCTGTGCATTTCATTTTTGTTGCCTAAGAGTAAACTTTACTCTTTTCGCCATTGAATTTCATTTTATTATATAGTGCCCAATGTTCAAGTTTGTCAAGATCCTTCTGTATCTTAAGCCTATCTTCTGGAGTGTTGGCTATTCCTGCCAGCTTGGTGTCGTCTGCAAATTTGATGAGTTCCCCATTTATTCCGTCTTCCAAATCATTGATGAAGATTTTGAAGAGTACTGGGCCTAAAACAGAACCTTGGGGGACTCTACTGCATACTTCCTTCCATGTAGATGCAGTTCCATTGAGCACTACATGTTGAGTGCGGTTGGTCAGCTAGTTACGAATCCATCTGGTGGTGATGCTGTCTAACCCACATTCTTCTACTTTATCTAGTAGTAGGTTATGGTCTACCTTGTCAAATGCCTTACTGAAGTCCAAGTAAACTATATCGACGGCATTCCTCTGGTCCACTAATTTTGTCACATTGTCAAAGAATGCAATAAGATTAGTCTGGCATGATCTGTTTTTGACAAAACCATGTTGGCTTTTGGTTATTATTTTGTTTGCTTCTAGGTGTTCAGTAATTCGCTGTTTGATTATGTTTTCCATAATCTTTCCTGGTATTGAGGTCATGCTGATGGGTCTGTAGTTTCCTGGATCTATCTTTTTTCCTTTTTTGAAGATGGGAACCACATCAGCTCTTTTCCAGTCCTCTGGTAGTTCCCCAGTGTTCCAGGATCTCTGAAAGATATAGTTCAGTGGTTCTGAGATCTCATCTGCCAGTTCCTTCAGAACCCTGGGGTGTAATCCATCCGGTCCTGGTGATTTAAACTCGTCCAGGGCAGACAGATGCTCACTTACTATTTTCTTCCCTATTTCAATTTGTGTTTCTAATCTGATTTTTGTGGTACTGTTTTTGATAGATTGGACTGTATTATCCCTTTGTGTAAAGACAGATGCAAAAAATGAGTTGAATAGTTCTGCTTTCTCCCTGTTGCTTGTCACCTTCTTGCCATTTTCTCCCAGCAATGGACCAATTGTTTCTTTAACTTTTTTCTTGTTTTTAACATGTTGGAAAAAGCTTTTTTTGTTATTTTTTACTTTTGTGGCAAGCCTTTCTTCATTGTGAGCCTTAGCTTTCCTCACTTCAACTTTACAGGCTTGGGCTATTTGCTGATATTCTGCCTTAGTTATGTCTCCCTCTTTCCACTTTTTATACTTATCTTTTTTGTCTTTCAATTTGTCAGAGAGTTCTTTATGCAGCCATGCCGGTTTCTTTTGGGAACTGTTATTTTTCTTCTTCATTGGTATTGTGCTAGACTGGGCTTTTGTCATCTCATTTTTCAAAATTTCCCAAGCTTCTTGGTTTGTTTTCCCCTTGAGGATTCTCATCCATGGAATTTTTTCCAAGCTCTCTCTAAGTTTATTGAAATTAGCTCTCTTAAAGTCCAAGATTCTAGTTTGACTTTGTTCTACTGCTTGCGTTTGCATAATGCTGAATTCCAATATTGCATGGTCACTTGCCCCTAGGGTTCCTGTGGCTTCAACACCTTCTATCATTTCCTCTCTGTTACTGAGAATTAAGTCCAATATGGCTGATCCCCTTGTTCCCTTCTCTACCTTTTGGGAAACAAAGTTGTCTGCTAGGTTTGTTAGGAACCTGTTGGATCATCCACTTGGTGCAGAGTTTGTTTCCCAGTTGATGTCAGGGTAGTTAAAATCCCCCACTACTATTGTAGTGTGCTTCCTACATACCTTGGTTAGCTGACTAGCAAAAGGTTCATCTACTTCCTCTGCTTGGTTGGGTGGCTTGTTGTATAGAGCTATGGCAATGTCATTTCCCCCCCAACCTTTAATATTGACCCAAATGCATTCAAGACAGGTCACATCGTTGTTGTGCTCTATTTCTGTAGAGATGTAGTTATTTGTTATATATAACACAACTCCACCTCCTCTTTTATTTGGTCTATTTCTTTTAAATAATTTAAATCCTTCTAGCTGCATGTTCCATTTGTCAGTTTCGTCCCACCAAGTTTCTGTAATGGCAACAATATCATATCTGCCCTCTTTTACTTGAATTTCTAATTCACCCTGTTTATTCCTCATATTCTGTGCATTGGTGTATAGACAGTTGAATCCATGTTGATTGACCCTGTGTTTACTGTCTGCGTAACTTGTGTTGTGCCTGACTTCCTCTATTTTCTTGCCAATTGTATGATTCATGCACATGGCCGCCCTGGGTCCTCTGTGGAGAAGGGCGGGATATAAATTTAAATAAATAAATAAATGGTTTGGCACTCACTGTTAAATGCTTGATTTTGCTTGACAGCAGGAGTGATAATCTTACCCGCACAAACATCTGTGTTACATGCGCTGATAACCCTATGGATTTTAGATTGCTGGGGACATAAATGTTCTGTATCAGTTAATTCTCTGTCCCCGCTGTTCAGTTTAAATGTTTATCCAGAAAATCTGCGAATTTAATTCCAAGTAACTCAGTCCCTTTCTTGGATGGGTGCAAACCATCTCTTTTGTACACATTTTCATTGGACCAGCTGCAGGCATCATGACTAATAAAACCAAAGCCTTCCCTTTTACACCACTCCTTTAGCCACACATTAAACTCTGCTACACGCTGGCCCTTTCCTTTTTGTTGCTTATATACTGGTAAAACCTCTGAAAAGATAAGCCTACAACCTATACTGTTAAGTTTGTACCCCAAGCTCTGGAAATCATGTGTGAGGAGAGAGCATTTACCTTAAGGCAAAATCAACTAATTTCCACTCAACGTTTTGCTCTAAGGAACCAGAAAGAACAATCCGGCTGTATTGTCTCCATGGCAGCTTTTCAAATAGATAAAATCTATAATCTCTCAACTCCATCCTTCCTTATCTTCCACCATAAAGGTTTAAAAAAAAAAACTTCTCCATTTGCTACTTTTCTACATGTTGAATATTTCCCCCCAAAGTTGGCTTTCTTCTCCAGAGAAGGAAACAAAGAATTATCTTATTTAATTTTATGGAGTACAATTGCTGGGGGTTATCCATGCATCCCATCTCTGAATTCTGATTTGCAGCTGCATGGAAGGCAGAAGAGAGACAATGAAGAAAAGGAAGGGAAACAGAGGATAACAGAGGGATGTTAAAGAAATGTTTGAAGCTTTCAGTTTAGCCAAAGACAAAGAGATAATAAACACAACACTGTGTTGTTGTTTTTTATTTCACAGCCATAAAAATAGATCCCCTGCTACTCACAATCTTCTGCTCAAGCATCTTTTCTGCATTTTTAACCATTTCATTTAATGTTGATAAAAAGCAAATTGGCTTTGATTTTTTTTTTTCCTCCCACAGGATGAGTTTGAGTTTTGAGTGTGAGTTTTATTGATTTTTTATACCGCCCTACTCCCGAAGGACTCAGGGCAGTGTACAACCAGAATAAAAACAAATATACGAAAGTTAAAAAAGCTTTTAAAAAACATATTAAACCTTGGCCAAAACGTGGCAAAAAACCTAAACTAACCCTGATTAAAATTAATAAAAATTTGAATTTAAAAATCATGTTTTATGCCAGCCCGGCTTGTTGGAAGAAAAAGGTTTTGAGACCATGGCAGAAGGTGCGTAAGTCAGGGATAGTTCTTAATTCCGGGGGCAATTCGTTCCAGAGGACAGGTGCTCCCACGGAAAAGGCTCTCCCCCTGGGTGTCACCAGTCGACATTGTCTAGCCGATGGCACCATGAGGAGACCATGGTGAGGGAGAAAATGGTGAAATATCCATAGCGGAATTGCAAAATTTAGATTTTTACCTTAGTTATAAGGCAATTAACTGTGTGTTTGGTTAAATACATATTTAAGGAGACTAAATTTTTTTGGAAAAGGATCAAAAATTGGCTGGAGGCAATAACAGGAGTTAAAATAGAATGGAAACCGGAAGTCTTCCTATTAGGAATAGTGTCTGCGAAATATAAAAAAGATATCCAGTATTTAATAATACATATAATTACGGCGGCAAGGATTGCTTTTGCCCAGAAATGGAAAAATAAACTAATTCCAAGCGAAGATGAAATAATAAGAAAGGTTATGGACTGTGCTGAAATGGACAAATGAACTCAAGAAATCCAGGGAAAAGAAGAATCAGAATTCTACCAGATATGGGATAAATGGTATAGGTGGATGGAGGAAAGAAACAAGAACTAATGAAGGAAGACAGCAAAACTTAAAAACAGGAGTTATGAGTAAAATAAGAGGGTTGAGAATGGTGAAATACAAATGAAATATAACAGAAGGGGAAACAATATAAGATGAGCGGCTTCGATTAACAATTGCTATTAGAAAGAACAGGAAGTTCCTGTTCGTATTGTATGGTGTAAATGTAGTGTATGCCTAAGTTTTGTGTGAGTGGATTTTATATGTATTTTACATGTTTGTAAATACAATTTATTTTTAAAATAAAAAAAATACATATTTAATCATCTGTGTTTCATTTCAGTCCCAAGGGGAGGCATGATGAGCAAAACCTTAGGTGTGTTGTTTTTTTTAATCTTTAAGGTATGGGCAGAGGGAAGATTCTAGAGTCATCATGGATTTTGAAGTATAAAAACATTGGAAACAATTCTTATACATATTGCAATAATTATGGACAATTAATCGCTGGAACAACTTGCCTTCAAAAGTTGTGGGAGCTTCATCACTGGAGGTTTTTAAGAAAAGATTGGACTGCCATTTGTCAGAAATGGTGTAGGGTCTCCTGCTTGGGCAGTGGGTTGGACTAGATCAGGGGTAGTCAACCTTTTTATACCTACCGCCCACTTTTGTGTCTCTGTTAGTAGCAAAATTTTCTAACCGCCCACAGGTTCCACAGTAATGGTGATTTATAAAGTAGGGAAGTTAATTAAATTTAAAAAAGGAAAGTGCTTCAGTATCGGACAAAACCCCACCATGAAAGCTGGAATGCCCACTAGTTGGCGGTAGGTTGACTACCACTGGACTAGATGATCTACAAGTGCAGAGAAGAGTTACTGGGATGATTAGGGAACTGGAGGATAAAATATATGAAGAACGGTTGCAGGAACTGGGCATGGCTAGTCTAGTGAAGAGAAGGACCAGGGGAGACAGGATAGCAGTCTTCCAATAGTTGTGGGCTTCCCCAGAGAGGAGGGGGGTCAAGCTATTTTCCAAGTCATCTGAAGGCGAGACAAGGAATAATGAGTGGAAACTAATCAAGGAGAGATTCAACCTAGAAATAAGAAGGAACTTTCTGACAGTGAGAACAATCAACCCATGGAACATCTTTGCCACTAGAGGTTGTGGGAGCTTCATCACTTGAGACTTTCAAGAAGAGACTGGACTGCCATCTGTCAGAAATGGTGTAGGCTCTCCTGCTTGGGCTGGGGATTGGACTAGATGACCTACAAGGTCCCTTCCAACTCTGTCAATCTAATCTAATTGAGCGAACCAGTAGTGGCAGTGGTGGGAGGCTCCACCCATCCGCCCGGACGTTACTGTGCATGCGCAGAAGTGTTGTGCGCACAAGCGAACTGGTAGTAAAATAAATTGAAACCCACAACTGCTGTGGGCAGCTTCCATGTACCCTATTTTGGCCGTAGTGACCTCCTGCAGCCCTCTGTCAGCAAAAACGGAGCTCAGGGGAAAACATGTAACCTCCTCCCTGTCCCTTGCTCCTCTGTTGCTGGCAGAGAGCTATCCAAAGAAACGAAAAAGAAAACAAAAGGAGAAGGTGCTGACGACCATCTTCAAAGCGCTCCATGGCTCGGGGCCTAGCTATATTCGCGACTGCCTCCTGCCCCATACATCCCTTCGACAGATCTGCTCCCACAGAGAGGGCCTTCTCAGGGTACCGTCGGCCGGGCAATGCCGGTTGGTGGTGCCCAGGGGAAGAGCCTTCTCTGTGGTGGACCCTGCCCTCTGGAACGACCTTCCCCCGATCTACGCACCATCGTACACCTCCGCCTTTTCCGCCAACGTCTTAAAACCTATTTATTTCAACAAGCCGGCCTAGCATAACCCCCCGTTTCTGACTTTTATAGGGATAATTTTTAAATTTTAGAGTCTTATTAATTTTAGCACAGGGAATATTTAATTAGTTTTTAACAATTTTGGATTTTTGTATGATTTTAATGATGCCTGTGCGCCGCCCTGGGTCCTTTTTTCGGAGAAGGGCGGGGTATAAATTTAATAAAATAAAATAAAGAACATGTTTCCACTTTTGCATTTGAGAATGCAAGAAGGGGCAGAAAAGAAGAAAGAGAAAGAGGAAAAAGAAGGAAAAAGAAGGAAGGATGGGAAGAGAGCAAGGAAGGAAAAATAAGAGGAAGGAAGAAGAAAGGAGAATGAAGAGGGAAGGAAAAATAAGATAAGGGAGGAAGGAAAGAAGAAAGGAGGGAAGGAAGGAAGGAGGGAGGGAGGGAGGAAATTGTAAGTAATTAACCTCTAATTACCAATGTCTTAGTACTTGGCCACCACAGATGCCCCTGACACGAATCCAGTGTCACATCCACCATGGTCATGTCACTCCCCTGGCCATGCCCCCCATGCCACTCACCGGCCCTCCAAGGTCAAACACAACCCTGATGAAATCGAGTTAGACACCCCTGGATTACAGGATGACCAAGGTCCATTATTCCATTATACGCTTTAAAATATTCCTGAAAAAGAGTCCTAAAGAATGGTGGCAATAGACTTGGAAAAATAGAAGAAAACAATAGGAATTAATAATAAGAATAAGAATAATAAGTTATTATTATTAATAAGTTATGGAGTTAGCCCCCATTGATGGCCCAGTGGGATTGCACGAGACAGATCTTGTTTGGGAGGAGTTTGACTCCGTTACTTCCGAGGATATGGACAGGTTACGTGGGCGACTGCGAGCCACCACATGTTTATTGGACCCGTGTCCCTCCTGGCTTGTACTGGCATCCTGGGAGGTGACACGAGGCTGGCTCCAAGAGGTTGTCAACGCATCCTTAAGTGAGGGTTCCTTGCCTGCTTCCCTAAAAGAGGCTATGGTGAGGCCCCTCCTTAAGAAGCCCTCTTTGGATCCAGCTCTTTTAACCAACTATCGTCCAGTCTCCAACCTTCCCTTCTTGGTGAAGGTTGTTGAGAGTGTGGTGGCACAACAGTTTCCCCGTCACCTGGAGGAAGTTGATTATCTAGACCCGCGCCAGTCCGGCTTTCGGCCCGGGCATAGCACCGAGACGGCATTGGTCGCGTTGGTCGATGATCTCTGGAGGGCCAGAGATGGGGGTTGTTCCTCCATCCTGGTCCTATTAGACCTCTCGGCGGCTTTCGATACCATCGACCATGGTATCCTATTGCATCGGCTGGGGGGGTTGGGGGTGGGAGGCACCGTTTTACGGTGGTTCTCCTCCTACCTCTCTGGCCGATTGCAATTTGTGTTGACAGGAGAGCAGAGGTTGACCCCGAGACCCCTCACATGTGGGGTGCCTCAGGGGTCGGTCCTCTCGCCTCTCCTGTTTAACACATATATGAAGCCGCTGGGTGAGATCATCCGTGGTTTTGGGGTAGAGTACCATCTCTATGCTGATGATACTCAGCTGTATATATCTACCCCAAACCACCCCAACGATGCCGTAGCGGTGATGTGCCAGTGCCTGGAAGCCGTACGGATCTGGATGGGAAGAAACGGACTCAGGCTCAACCCGACCAAGACCGAGTGGCTGTGGTTTCCGGCTGCCCGATTCAACCAGTTGACTCCATCGCTGGCCATAGGGGGCGAACATCTTGCCCCAGTGGATGGGGCGCGCAACTTGGGTGTCCTCCTGGATGCCCGGCTGTCCATGGAAGATCAAGTGACAGCCGTGGCCAGGAGGGCGTTTTACCAGGTTCGCCTGGTTCGCCAGTTGCGCCCCCTATTGGATCGGGACGCCCTTCGCACAGTCACCCACGCTCTCGTGACATCCCGACTGGACTATTGTAACTCTCTCTACATGGGGCTCCCCTTGAGGTGCACCCGAAGACTTCAGCTGGTCCAGAATGCAGCCGCGCGAGCAATAATGGGTACCGCAAGGTATACCCATGTAACACCGCTCTTGCGCGAGCTGCACTGGCTACCTGTCGTCTTTCGGGTGCGCTTCAAGGTGTTAGTTCTCATCTTCAAAGCGCTCCATGGCTCGGGACCTAGCTATCTGCGGGATCGGATTCTGCCCCATACATCCTCCCGGCCGATTCGCTCCCACAGAGAGGGACTGCTCCGGGTGCCGTCCACTAGACTTTGTCAGCGGGCGACGCCCAGGGGAAGGGCCTTCTCTGTGGCGGGCCCAGCCCTCTGGAACGACCTTCCCCCCGACATTAGAACAACTATGGGCTTCCGGTTCCGGCTCCAGCGGCGACGGGCGAGCCTGGGGCTCGCTCGCCGCTTTGTTGCCTTTTCTGCCCCCCCACGGGGGCGAGACACTCCGGTTACCGGAGGTCTCCCGTAGGGTCGGCTCGGAGGAGACGTTCCTCCTCACGGCGGTGGGGAGAGCGATCCCCTCCGCGACCTAGGTGAGGAGGAACATGCTGCGGGGGGTTCTCCCTTCGCCAACGTCTGTCGGCGCCATTCACTTCAATGTAGAGGGCTGAGTGGAAGAGATCGGAAGGCTTGCCGAGGCTTCAGCTGCGAGGGAGAGTGAGTTTTAAAAAGACTTTTTTTCCTTGCTGCCAGCCAGGCTGAACGGACTGGGAGGGGGGTGTTTGTTTCCAAAAAACCCCCCTCGGACTTAAGCGGCACTTTAAAATGGCTTCTCTGGAAGAGAAAGCGGAAATCTTAAATCCAGACTGTCTCTAACAAGGGAAAATGGTATGCGGCTACTTGCAACATTGTGTCTAGGTCTGGCTGGTTAAAAAATTTATTTTTCTACTCTCTCCTCTGGGCTCTGAGATGGGCGGTGGAAAGTGGCTTTTCTTTGTCCCTGCCTGACTATTTTAACTATGGAAAATTCCCAGCGTCTCTTTACAATTGGGACTCTCTCTGGATATTAATGAAGAATTTTTTTCTTGTTGGATTTGTGGTTCCTTTCTGGATTACCTTCGCTATTATAACTATTGAGTTGGAAAATTGTCTCTCTCTTGGTTCCTGAATTTTACAACGTTTCAACCTTGATCTGAACTTTTGGCTCCCGGTTAGTCTCACCAGCCCCACCCTGAAAACGCCATTTTGGTGGCACTGACTCTAACAGCTAAGATGGCTCAAGAAACAGCACTGACAAGTTTAGAACAACGGATGGCTTCTCTTGAAACTGTTATACAAACTTTGGTTCAAGAAATTCAGGCCCAGAGGGCAGAAAACATCATTTTCAAGAAGGAGCTATTGGACACACGGAAGCAAATGCTGGAAATCACACAGAAGACTGAAGAATTGGAAGGGGGGCTGGTGGGGGTTAAGGGAGAGATTAAAAATGTTACTAAAGAGGTTGAGGAAACAAGTGGGCATGTGTCTAGGATTGATATGGAAAGAATGACATATTTTTTGAGATTTCAGAATGTTTTTGAGCAACCTGGTGAATGCCTCCCTGATCTTATGAGCACAATTTTAGCAGACTATTTACAAAAACCTAAAGATGAGATCAGGGGGGACATTGACCTAGCCTATAGAATTAACTCAGCATATGCCAGGATAAATGAAGTGCCTAGAGAGATACATGTGAAATTTGTTAGAAGGTCAACCAGAGAGGAAATCTTGAAGACGCAGAGAGGGAACCCTTTAATCTACAAACAAAAAACGGTCACTATCTTGAAGCAGATTCCTAGAAAGATTCGAGAAGCAAGGAGGAAATTTTCCTTCTTGTCTAAAATTTTATTTGATCATGGGATTTGGTTCAAGTGGGTGACACCCGAAGGGATGCTGGTGTTCTGGGAAGGAGGAAGAGTGAGGATTAAAACAGTTGCTGAGGCGGAAGCCTTTCTTAAAAAATTCCTCTGCCCTGGGGGAAGATCCAGGGGGGACGGAGGGGGCCACAGCCCCGCCCGCTGGGGGCCAGGGGGGAGAAAAAGAAGATACAATAGCCAAGAGACTTAGATCGAAAAAATAACTTTGCCTTGATTTTTCTGAACAATTTTGCTTAATATTTTCTGGATTTTTTGTAAATGTCTGACAGCATGGAACTGAGAATTTAGGTATATGTACTTGCTTTTACCTTGTAGTGTTATGAAAAATGCTTTTTTTTTTTGTTATTTTTCTATTGTGTATTTTGAGGTCTCGGAAGGGCCGACGACTCTGA
Organism: Rhabdophis nuchalis; assembly: GCA_039707465.1. Taxonomy (NCBI): domain Eukaryota; kingdom Metazoa; phylum Chordata; class Lepidosauria; order Squamata; family Natricidae; genus Rhabdophis; species Rhabdophis nuchalis. Next base: position 216,475,759 of record CM077645.1, on the reverse strand, counting down.
CGTGAATGCTCTCAAAACTTCTTTGTATCCCTTACCCTACCCTATAGAAAAAATGTAAAACCAATAAAACTTTTTCAATTAAAAAAAAAAAAAGAACAACTATGGACCTCCGCTCCTTCCGTCAGAAATTAAAAACTCACTTTTTCTGCTTGGCCGGCCTAGGTTAGTCTCTGCCCAGGGATTAGGGATTGTTAATTTTAAATGGGAATTTTAGTGCAGGGATAGTCAAATTTAATTTGTTTTTATTGTATTTATTGTATTCATGTATATATTTTATGCTGTTTTATTCCTCCCTGTACACCGCTCCGAGTCCCCTAGGGGAGAGGACGCGGTTATACAAATAAATATTCGAAATATTCGAAATTCGAAATAATAAGAATAAGAATTGGAGGAAAGATTTCAACAGAGGCTTTTAACATTCTCACTGAGTAGAAGGCAGCTTACAATTAATTAAGTATACTGAAGTGCTTTTTGAATAAAAACACACCTCGGCTAAAAGAGAAATTGTATGATCGTAGGGCCAACATGACCCCATTTCTCTACATAATTTAAATTTCAGCCAGGTCGGTGTGGAAGTTAAGACCTTGCAGGGCCATGGTGGGTCCCTCTCCCTGTTGCTACTGGCACGGTGTCATGGGGCCGCATGTCCGTTCATGCACATGTGTCGTGCATGCATGCACACTCCACTGCCCCTGCGACACTCAGGTGCTTGTTGGAGCTCATGCAGGCGCCGCATGCTGTGCGCGCATGCACAATTGGTCAGATGCTTTAAAAACCGGTATAGAATGCAGGCGGATGGGCCAAACGGCCCACCGTACCAGTACACTGTCAGCTGCTCCTGGCTACTACTGGTACGGCTGTACCATACCATACCGGCCGAAACCCACCACCGCTGCAGGGTAGATAGAGGGTCTAGTCCAGGGGTCTCCAACCTTTGCAACTTTAAGTCTGAAGGACTTCAGCTCCCAGACGTCTGGGAGCTGAAGTCCTTCAGACTTAAAGTTGCAAAGGTTGGAGACCCCTGGTCTAGTCCACCCTTTCCATGGAAGTTCTCAAAATAACTTTAAGCCACCCATTGTCTTTTTCAGTTCACCCTACATTATAAGGTTGGGGAAGGGACCTAGTTATATGCGAGACCATCTCCTGCACCATACATCCCTTCGACCGATACGCTCCCACAGAGAGGGCCTTCTCAGGGTGCCGTTGGCCGGACAATGCCGACTGGCGACACCCAGGGGAAGAGCCTTCTCTGTGGCGGACCCTGCCCTTTGGAACGACCTACCCCCTGAACTCCGTACCATCACTGACCTCCGCCTCTTCCGCCAGTGTTTAAAAACACACCTCTTTCATCAAGCCGGCCTAACATAACCTCCGCTGGGACTAGTGTAGATAGTTTTATTTCGGGGATTTTAATTGGTTTTTAGCGCAGGACACGCATTTAATAGGTTTTTTAAATTTTTGTATTACGATTTTGTATGTATTTTAAATTCCTTTGCGCCGCCCTGGGTCCTTTTGGAGAAGGGCGGGATATAAATAAATAAATAAATAAATAAATAAATAAATAAATAAATAAATAAATAAATAAATAAATAAATAAATAAATAAATAAATAAATAAATAAATAAATAAATAAATAAATAAATAAATAAATAAATAAATAAATAGGTGTTTCTCTGTAGATATAAATAAAAATAAGAAAAAAATCCTGCTAAATAGGAAAGGTCTACAAAATAACATTTCTTTTTTTTTCTTTTTATACCGCGTCCTCTCCCCAGGGGACTCGGAGCGGTGCACAGGGTAAAATTTAAAATACTATAAAAATACATACATAGCATAAATACGATAAATAAAAACAGATTAAATTAAGATTATCCCTGCGCTAAAATTCCCAAGTTATAAGGTTAAGATTCCCTAACCCCCTAAAGGTAAAGACTAACCTAGGCCGGCCAAGCAGAAAAAGTGTGTTTTAAGTTTTTGACGGAAGGAGCGGAGGTCCGTAGTTGTTCTGATTTCGAGGGGAAGGTCGTTCCAGAGGGCTGGGCCCGCCACATTGCTTCATTTGCAATGGTGACAATTTCAGGACACCGGCATATTCATCACTTTTAAATTCACTTCTCATTTAGTTGCATTTGGCTGTTGTCTCGGGTTCCCTCAAGCCAACCTTCATGACTTACCTTCTGGGTATTTTCCAACTCACACAATTTTCCCACAGGAGAGTTTCTTTCAAAAGGGTGATATGTTCTTTTGTAGCCTACAGGAAATATTCTTTGAAGTCTATCAAGCCCCTTCCACAATCAACGTTCTCCTTTCATTGTTTTCCAAAGGTCAAGGTTTTTCCTCTTAATTCTTCCACTTACTTGGAGCTCCTTTCATTCAGGATAGAAGGAGATTCTCCTGGTATACTACCGTGTGCCTTTTGGCAGTCTCTTGATATCTTAAAACTCATTAACGAACAACTACCTAATGTAAATAAGACAGGGAGTTGTTGAAGCCAGCATCCCTTAGAAGGCATTATAGCTGGGCAGTGATGGCTATACAGCGAATTAGAGTAACAGAGTTGAAAGAGATCTTGGAGGTCTTCTAGTCCAGGGGTACCCAACCCCCGGGCCGCGGACCGGTGCCAATCCGTGGCTTGATAGGAACCGGGCCGCAGTGAGCGGCACAACTCTTAGAGGAGGGAGAGGAGGAGGAGGGAGGAGGTGGCAGCCCCTGGGCAGAGTGCGTGCCAGGGGCAGGAGAGCGCAGGCGCAGCTGCTCGCGCCGTTGGGGGCCCGAGAGGGGCAAGTGAGCCGACTCACCTAACCTGCACACGCATGCGCTGCCTGTTCCCCCTCCACCCTCCCCCTCTACGTCGGCCGAGCCATGGCCACCGGTCCGCGGAATTTTTTAAACTTGAAACCGGTCCCTGGTGCCAAAAAGGTTGGGGACCCCTGTTCTAGTCCAACCCCCTGCTTAGGCAGGAAACCCTACACCACTTCAGACAAATGGCAATCCAACATCTTCTTAAAAACTTCCAGTGTTGGGGCATTGACAACTTCTGGAGGCAACTTCTGTTCCACTGATGAATTGTTCTGTCAGGAAATTTCTCCTTAGTTCCAGGTTGCTTCTCTCCTTGATTAGTTTTCACCCATTGATTCTTGTCCTGCTCTCAGGTGCTTTGGAGCATAGTTTGACTCCCTCTTCTTTGTGGCAACCCCTGAGATATTGGAACATTGCTATCATGTCCCCCCTAGTCCTTCTTTTCATTAAACTCAACATACTCAGTTCCTGCAACCGTTCTTCATATGTTTTGGCTTCCAGTTCCCTAATCATCTTTGTTGCTCTTCTCTGCACTCTTTCTAGAGTCTCCACATCTTTTTTACATCATGGCAACCAAAACTGGATGGCGTATTCCAAGTGTGGCCTTACCAAGGCATTATAAAGTGGTATTAACCCTTCACGTGATCTTGATTCTATCCCTCTGTTTATGCAGCCTAGAACTGTGTTGGCTTTTTTGGCAACTGCTGCACACAGCTGGCTCCTATTTAAATGGTTGTCCTCTAGGACTCCAAGATCCCTCTCACTGTTGCTACTGTTGAGCAAGGTACCACCTATACTCTACCTGTGCATTTTGTTTTTTCTTGCCTAAATGTAGAACCTTGCATTGGCCACAGGGGGTTATCCTAGACCCCTTTGTGAACTCTGAAATTTGTTTTCAAATAAGATGAAAGAGGAGCAAAGTAGACAGAAAAACCCCAGTAAGCAGTATGGTCAGAGTCTTGATACTTTAGAAAGAACTTTAGCCTGACCTGAAATATTTATAGCCTGGCTCAATCAGGAAACACTTCTTGATTGAATCATTTTTGGAAGAAGAAAAAAAAGAGTGGGGTGTAAGTACTCTGATGATAATGAAGAGATAACTCAAAGGTAGGAGAATAACAGAATAAAAAAAATTCAGCAGTAATCAAGAGACATGACCAAGTAACTGAATAACGAATCTGTAATGCATTAAAAATCTGAGAGAGATAATAAAACCCTTCATATTTTCCCTCTATATAAGCGTGGATAATGGAAAATCATTTCAATTAAAATTATGCATAAAATCTACCAGATATGGTAGAATCTTACCTCTGATGCTTCATGATTTTATCTTTGTTTTAAACTTTCCAAAGAAGTTTTTAAAACCTTGTCTTTATTATTATTTTTTATCAATAACTAAAAAAAGCTGAACGTATGTTCTTATTTTCAACCCTGTGAGGTGATGAGGGCTGGGAAAGAGAGTGATTGACTGAAAGTCACCCAGTTGGCTTCCATGCCCAAAGGCAGAATTAGAACTCACCACCTCCTTGTTTTTAGTTTGATTCTCTCTAGCCTGAATCATTATACCAAACTGGCCAGTGGTGGGATTCAAATTTTTTTTACTACCAGTTCTGTGGGCTTGGCTTGTGGGTGTGGCATGGCTTGGTGGGCGTGGCTTGGTGGACCTGGCAGGGGAAGGTTACTGCAAAATCCCCATTCCCTCCCAAACAGCTGAGACAAGATGGAGCGTGACCAGTCAGAGGTGGTATTTACCAGTTCTCCAAACTACTCAGAATTTCTACTATTGGTTCTCCAGAACTGTCATTTTTTTGCTGGCATCCTTACCAACCACTGAACCTCACTTCTTAAAATTCCTGCACTGAGAGTGTTACTTTCTAGGGCAATTAAAGGTCTACAATCCAGAAAATCAGGCTTGTAGAACATCCACAAGTCATCAAAGAAGAATGGGTCAAATTGTTCTCCAAAGCACCTGAGGGTAAGACAAGAAGCAATAGGTGGAAACTAATCAAGGAGAGAAGCAACCTAGAACAAATTTCCTGACAGTTAGAACCATTAATCAGTGGAACAAATTTGCCTCCAGAAGTTGTAAATGCTCCAACACTGGAAGTTTTTAAGAAGAGATTGGATTACCCTTTGTCTGAAATACCATAGGGCTTCATGTCTAAACAGGGTGGTTGGACTAAAAGACCTCCAAGATCCCTTCCAACTCTGTTATTCTATTCTCCTTAACAACCATGTCACTAAGTTAACAACTGCAATGATTTACTTAACTGTTACAAGAAAAGCTGTAAAATGAGACAAAATTGTCTTAACAAAGGCCTCATTTACCAATAGAAATCCTGAGCTCAATTATGGTCATAAGCTGAAGACTATCTATATTACACTCTTGAGTTTAGCTTTCTTTTAGTATGAACTCTGTCTGATGACACAAATATCCCTTTCTCTCCTTTTCTCTCTCCCTCCCTCCCTCCCTTTTCCCTCTTCCCTCTTCCCTCTTCCCTCTTCCCTTTCTTCTGTATGAAGTCTAATATTGTACTGAAAATTGAATCCACCCTGATTAATAAAGTTGCAAGTCAACTAACACATTGAGGGGGCCCTAAGGCTTTTTAATAGATTCCCCCTATGAACAAAATGATCGTCTTAAGTTCAAATTTGACCCGAGATTTGATGCTCTGCCTCTCAATTAAAACAAGGCCCCCCCTTTTTTTTATCAAACAGCCACCACGAGAATCGGCCGACGTCCGCCTGCTAGCAGAATCCCTTATTCCCATTTTGATTAGGAAATGGGATTGCATTAAAATTGATTCTCCTTCCGTGCTCCATTTGTACGCGCTTCCCTTTGATTCAATTAGATTGCTGGCCCGGTGCCTCACCCTGACTTCAGGATAGCAGAACCGCTTCTGTTCTGTCGGTGACTTGCGTCATGTTGTTGATTGATCACTGTCAGCTCGGGAAGCTTAACCCAAGGATGAACTGTAATTTGTAAATGCATAGCTTTATCCACCGGTCCTTCTGGCCATCTGAGCTGGCTTAATATAGGATCCCCCATTAGTGATTTATGGTGTCTTCCAGCATCAGCCAGCTGTCCTTGAGGCAATAAAAAGCTCGTGCTGATTATTGTTATTTCAGCACAACTGTTGGTTGATGACTTTAGAAGATGCTAACGGCTTCCAGTGAAGACTCCCTCGGAGTAGCGTCTTCGGATGGAACGAGAAAACGATGGCTCTGCTCTACGGTGTACCCTTAGTTCTCCCACACTAAGTATGCCCACTTTGAATGCTGGGATTAGTTTTGGATACAAAAGTAAACAGTGACAAATTGGAGAACCACGGCCAAGTGGTGAATGATCTGGAAAGCATTTCCTCTACCAGGAATGATCAAAGAAAGTGTTTAGTGCACAGAAGGGATAGCTGACGAGAGAGAGAGAGAGAGAGAAAGAGAGAGAGAGAGGGAGGGAGGGAGGGAGGGAGGGAGGGAGGGAGGGAGGGAGGGAGAGAGGGAGAGAGAGAGAGAGATGCCATAGCAGTCTTCAGCTGATGGTTGGGTTTTCACACCAAAGGAATGGGTTAAACCACAAGGACGCTCAGCCTAGATGTTAGGAACAACTTAATTTTTATTATTTATTTTATTTTTAAACACAACACAAAAAACCTCCATCTTACATGCTATGGAAAGTGTATCCACTGATTACAAAGTATTTTCATACATCTCTTCAATATTCATCCAAGTTTCATATTATTTCATATTATTTCAAGTACATCGCACCAAATATATTTATAGACATTATTTTTTTTCGTGCCTCCATTCTTGCTTAATTATAATTGTATTACACGTCCTTCATCTTGAAACATACCGAAACATAAAACATAACCACATATTGGCATCATATTTATTAATTCTACTATCCTCCAACATCATTATTCCCTATAACCTATTCTAACCCAACATCAATAATATTTAGTATCAAAAAATTTCGAATCCTCCTTTTCAAATCCCTGTTTAAAATTTATATCCAGTTTTCCCATATTATACCCATACCTATATAGGTCTTGTTATCCTTATCTCTCCTTTATTTAACTATATTTATTATCATAATTTCTTTTTTATTAATCTTTGTATATGATCAAACCCTTACTCATCTCCTTTAATAAGTGCCATTCAGTATTCATTTCCAATTACTACTTATTATAATCATATATATATATATATGTTTCGTAGATTTTCACGGGTGTAAGTATGCTGGAATTGCTGGCTTCGGGGATTTTCCCGTGTATATAGCATGGGGATGTTATTGCAACATTTCGGCAAGATCTCACTTGCCATCATCAGGCAGGATTATGTCTGTGACTGTGGAGGCATCACCCCTCTTTAAATCTTGGTGGGGGGGTGGAGCGCTGACTATTGACGCTGACCCACTCACAGCAATAGTCAGCGCTCCACCTCCCCCACCAAGATTTAAAGAGGGGCGATGCCTCCACAGTCACAGTCACAGACATAATCCTGCCTGATGATGGCAAGTGAGATCTTGCCGAAACGTTGCAATAACATCTCCATGCTATATACACGGGAAAATCCCCGAAGCCAGCAATTCCAGCATATATATATATAGATAGATAGATAGATAGATAGATAGATAGATAGATAGATAGATAGATAGATAGATAGATAGATAGATAGATAGATAGATATAGATATAGATATAGATATAGATATAGATATAGATAGATATAGATATAGATATAGATATAGATATAGATATAGATATAGATATAGATATAGATATAGATATAGATATAGATATAGATATAGATATAGATATAGATATAGATATAGATATAGATATAGATATAGATATAGATATAGATATAGATATATGTTTTCGTAGATTTTCACGGGTGTAGGTATGCTGGCATAGCTGGCTTCGGGGATTTTCCCGTGTATAAGGCATAGAAATGTTATTGCAATGTTTCGACAAGATCTCACTTGTCATCATCAGGCAGGCTTCTGAAGGCCTGAAGGTAAACCTGAACTTGGTCCAATATAAGAACCAATCCATCACGCCAAGACGGTTAATTCTTTGGTCATTGTGTCGTGTGAATTGTCTAGGGCAGGGATGTCCAAACATGGGAACTTTAAGACTTGTGGACTTCAACTCCCAGCATAGCTGGCTGGGGAATTCTGGGAGTTGAAGTCCACAAGTCTTAAAGTTCCCAAGTTTGGACATCCCTGGTCTAGGGAGATTCTGAGTCACCCAGGTCATGGTTGTCCCAAAGGTGCTTCTTCAGGAGACAATTGGACTTTTTTGGGTTTTTTTTTCTTCTGAAGAGGTTTCACTTCTCATCCAAGAAACTTCTTCAGCTCTGACTGGATGGTGGGGAATGGAAGGACTGATACTTCTTGCAGACAAAGCTGGTCATTTGCATCCATTTACTTATTCATTTTTTCAAGGTTTTCTTCTTTATGGCGAATTTTTAACACATTTTATGAACAAAGTGTTGCCTGAATCTTTTATTTTACATCCTCTCATGTACATAATGCATTTTACATCGTATCTCTGTTTCCAATTTCATCGTATCTGTTTCCAATTTATTCTCTTTCCATATTTTTTTAATCTTAAACTTAATTTCTTCTTAATACATAAACCATATCACTAATCGCCCTTAATTTCTAATCTCTTACAATAACACCAACTCCATCGCTAAATATGTTTCTCAAATTCCCCATCCCACTCTTTAACATTTCATCTTCGTCTCTTAATTTAAATAATTCTTCAAAGCTAAACCAAATTGCCATTTCACATTTCATCTGTTGGTCTGTTTTGCTGGAAGCAATATACATCATCAAAATCAAGGTGTTGTTTTTTTTACATAACATACATTTAACTTAATTAATTATCCACAATTAATAATATTGGAATAATTTCCTTACATCTTAATTAACCATCCACCATTAATAATATTAATGCAATTCCATTTAATCTTATATAAATACAAATGTAACAAGAGTTTGTTCAAAACCGCTACTCTCCGAAAGTACTGCATCGATCGCTTACAAATTTTCACACGTTCCTTTCAAGTACAGCGCCAATGATATATATATATATATATATATATATATATATATATATATATATATAGATAGATAGATAGATAGATAGATAGATAGATAGATAGATAGATAGATAGATAGATAGATAGATAGATAGATAGATAGAGATAGAGAGATAGAGATAGAGATAGAGATAGAGATAGAGATAGATAGATAGATAGATAGATAGATAGATAGATAGATAGATAGATAGATAGATAGATAGATAGATAGATAGATAGATAGATTGTGTAGATGTCACACATGTGCCAGGTACACACAATGGAAATGTAAAAAATTATTTAAAAGGTAGGTAGATGGATACAGAGAGAGCAATGGGCCACAGGTATTATGTCATCCTTTATGACATAAAATGCTCTGTCCATAAGATTCAAGGAGAAATACAGTAGATAGGTAGGTAGGCAGCTGTAGGGATAGAGAGAGGGAGGGAGAAATTTAGTAGGTAGGCAGGTAGGTAGAGGGATAGAGAGGGGGGGGAGAAATACAGTAGGTCGGTAGGTAGGTAGGCAGCTATAGGGATAGAGAGAGAGAGGGAGAAATGCACTAGGTAGGCAGGAAGTTAGAGGGATAGAGAGAGAGGGGGAGAAATACAGTAGGTCGGTAGGTAGGTAGAGGGATAGAGAGGGAGAGGGGAAAATACAGTAGGTTGGTAGGTAGAGGGAGAGGGAGCGAGAGGGAGTAGGTAGGTAGGTTGGGGGTTATAAGGTGGTTGTGTGTACGTGTTTGTGTGTGCAGGTGTAGATCTACGCACAGATTAGTTGGCCATATAACCAGACTGGGCCACAGCAACGCGTGGCTGGGAATGGCTAGTCTACTTATTTATCTTATTTCAGCTTACTCGTCATTTGCATCCTTTTAGAGAGTCCTTGAGGCCACTTGGAGGTTTGTCTGCATCTTCAGGGTCCCCTGAATGGTGCAAATGTGCATGGAGCCTTCTTGGCTGCAGGGATTTTTCTTGCCTGTGTCCCTTCCCTTGATAACAGGCAGAAGATGCTCAAGGTGAGTCTGGCTTGTCTGCATATCAAACTGAAGTGCAAATGGTTCCAGTGTGAACAGTGAAAGGACACAGGGCAGAAAACATCAAGTGGCCTCAATGATTCTTTAAAAGAATGCAAATGACCAGCTTTGGCTTCATAGACCAATTTTGTAAATTACATTAAGCTTTTGAATTAATTGCGATTTTCTTTTAAACATGTCACTTCTTTGATTTAAGGCCCTTGAATATTCCTTAGGAGAGTAGCATTTTCTCCAATGTTCACAAATTCTAATGTGACGGACCCATTTACTATATCATCTATTGACTTTGGGCACATGTTGTATTTTCTTCTGTTAGAATGAAATTTACGTTTTCTTCTAGCGTCACCAATGACATTTGTTTCTGGGGTGAGTCCTTGACATTTATGACTGGTAAGAGAAAGGATCTCATTTGTTGGACTAAATGTCAGGCCTGCTGCTATCTTTTTTGGAGATCTTTAGCCTGCCACCCTTTCTATTATTCTACTATGCAGTTTCTATTGTGGGAAAATGGGAGGGGGGAATTGTACAGAGTTAGATGCTATGTAGCCATAACAACCTTCTTTCTAGAAAGCCAAGGTCATCCTTTGTCTTTGCACCTCTGCACCAGACCAGAACTGGATAGGTAGAACTGCCAGCATGGCAATGGAAGATTGGATGATGTGATGGACTTGTGGGTGTGGGGCAAGATCTTGAACTTTCAACTGGGTGCGTTAAACCAGGAAGCTTTCAGATTTGGGTTTCCCAGATGTGCCAATATGGCTCTCTTAATAATGGGGAACTTTGAGGAATCCTTTGCCTTAGATTTGGATTTAATTTCAGATGCTATTTGGAACCCTGACACACATATACAGCTGTGTGTATGTATGTTCCAGCATAACACTGGAACGGCTCGAGCAATTTCAATCAAACTTGGTACACAGATGACTTAATCTCCGGAAACAAATACTGTGGGGGGTAAGACACCCCTAACGCCCCTTGGGGTGGGTGTTCTGTTAACATACAGCCTGTTTTGCTTTAAAATGGATTCTACTATACGGCCATAAAATGGATTCTACTGTACCGTGCACTGGAGTTGCCATGGTAACGGCTTCAGAGTACTCCACAAGGGGGCTTCCTCTGATAAAGGCGGGAAACCCAACATTAGAAATTACATTTGGTCTGGACATTTCCCCCCCTATAAATAAACACCCAGGTCATTAACTAGTAAATAAATAAATTACTACCACTTCTCAATATGGACTTTAAAGCATAAACTACGCATTTGGGAAAAACAACAACCAAGGATGTTAATTGTACTACTGAACGTCAAGCTAGAGATGGCTCTTCCATTAGACAAAAGCGGCAAGCATCCAACACAATTTGGATAATTCAATGATATTTTTCAGCCTTCGGTGTCAGCAGAGTAGAAGCCAGATTTTCACTGAATGTTTTCTTCTTGCTGAATCAGACAGCCAGGATCCACAGGCGATGCCAGGTCAGATGGAAATCGAGCCATAGATCTGTCAGTGCCATATAAATCAGCATCCCTCAGCAAATTATCCTCTAGATAAATCAAGTTGCAATTCCAATAATTGCAAATTATAGCTTGAGCTCTTTTGTGGAAAATTATGGAATGGGTAGTGGAATGCTATCTGGAGGGTGACCAGTAGGCCAAGTGTGCAAACTTGGTACTATTCTAGAGTTACAGAAGGAAGGAGGTTTTCTAAGCACGTGCTCAAAAGGAGACCCTATGCCATAAGGTTACAATACAATACAATAGCAGAGTTGGAAGGGACCTTGTAGGTCTTCTAGTCCAACCCCCTACGTGGGCAGGAACCTTATACCATTTCAGACAAATGGCTATCTAACATCTTCTTAAAGACTTCCAGGGTTGGGGCATTCACAACTTCTGGAGGCAAGCTGTTCCAGAGGTTAATTGTTCTAACTGTCAGGAAATTTCTCCTTAGTTCTAAGTTGCTTCTCTCCTTGATTAGTTTCCACCCATTGCTTCTTGTCCTGCCCCCAGGACAAGAGTGGTTGTCCACTCTCTCCTTAAAAACGTCCAGGGATGGATCACCTACAACTTCCGAAGCCAAGCCCTTCTATTGATTAATAATTGTTACCATCAGGAAATTTCTCCATAGTTCTAGGTTGGATGTCTCCTTGATAAGTTTCCATCTCTGCTACGTCTCGTCCTGCCCTCAGGTGCTTCTCTTTGCTAGAGTTGACACACCCGGTTCTTGCAACTATTCTTCACAGTGGTGAAATTCAAAAATTTTCCCTACCAATTCTGTGGGCATGGTTGGTGGGCATGGCTTGGTGGGCATGAGACTGGGTGGACAACAGACAGGAATCTCACAGAGTCACAGAGAGCTCAAAAGCCAACTGTCATACTTTACACAAAAATAACACAAAAGCTACCCAACTGACTCACATACAATACAAAAGCAGCTGGACTACACACACACACAAATTCCTACCATCACTTGGCACAACTGATCGCTGGATGGAGTCACTGAAGCAGTCGGCGTGAGCTTAAATGGACTCCAGGGGATGGTAGAAGACAGGAAGGCCTGGAGGAACATTGTCCACAGGGTCACGATGGGTCGGACATGACTTTGCAACTAACAACGAAGTGAAGCATTTCTAGAAATCTGTAGAACTACTTTTCTCTACATTCCCACACAACTACACTCCACAACTACATCTTTTATCCTGTTAATCTTGGTAGGTATCAAATGATACCACCACAACAGGTCCACAATTTCTTTACCACGCCAGATTGTACCAGTGCATATGTGGAAATTATAAATAGATGGTTTCTAGGCGCGATATCACCTGATTAATTGGAAATCTTGTTCTGTTCAAGTAACAGTTTGCTTAACAGAATATAATTTATGTTCATTTCCTTTAAAAAAAAGTAGCAAACCTTCAGAATAATAGGAAACATCGTGTCAAAACTAATTGTGCATGCAAATGTTTGCATGTCGTTGTTAAATGAAGAAGGAAATACAACACCTCTCAAAACGTGTGTATTCGGTGTAGGTTTAATTTCCCTTTCTAGCTGATGAAGTGAATCATGCTAGACCCTTGAAGCCTCAAAATTATGTGCCAATGTTGTTTAAATCAGTGTTACCTGGTTTCTGATAGCTGCAACAGACCTTTCCTGATTTAAAATCCCCCAAAATGATGCACAACTTTAAAAAAATCCATTCAAATAATTCCAGAATTTCTCTCCTTCTATCCTTTGATGGTTGTCCCCTTGAGCAATGGGTTTATAAGCAATTGTGTTACCTCAACCATCCTCTGTACCTTCACTCATAACATTTTAGGATCACAGAGCTGGAAGGGATCTTGTAGGTCTGTGTTCTGATCTAGGTTTCCTGAGAAAGCAAAAATCACAATCTCAGTCCCCAAATCCCTCTTTTATTTCTTCGGCTGTGAATTATAATAATAATAATAATAATAATAATAATAATAATAATAATAATAATAATAATAATAATAATAATAATAATAATAATAATAATAATAATAATAATAATAAATTTTATTTATAAACCGCGTCCTCTCACTTCTGTATCTCTGTTGGTAGTAAAATTTTCTAACCGCCCACCGGTTCCACAGTAATGGTGATTTATAAAGTAGGGAAGTCAATTAAATTTAAAAAAGGAAAGTGCTTCAGTGTTGGACAAAACCCCCACCGCCCCCCTTGAAAGCTGGAATGCCCACCAGTGGGCGGTAGGGACCAGGTTGACTACCACTGCCCTACATCATTTCTGACTCATGATAGTCCAGTCTCTTCTTGAAAGCTTCCAGTGATGAAGGTCCCACAATTTCTGAAGTGAAGTTGTTCCATTGGTTGATTGTTCTCACTGTCAGAAAATGTCTCCTTATTTCCATGTTGAATCTCTCCTTGGTCAGTCTCCATCCATTGTTTCTTGCCTGGCCTTCAGGGGCTTTGGAAAACAAAATTGACCCCCCTCCTCTTTGTGGAAGCCACTCAAATATTGGAACAGTGCTATCATGTTTCCCCTGGTCCTTCTCTTCACTGCCATGCATGGAACTAGACTAGTTCCTGCAACATTCTTTGTATGTTTTAATCTCCAGTCCCCTAATCATCTTTGTTGCTCTTCTCTGCACTCTTTTAAGAGTCTCCACATCTTTTTTATAGTGTGGTAACCAAAACTGGATGCAGTACTCTAGGTGTGGTGTTACTAAGAGTACTTACTCTTACTTTATAGAGTAAGGGACTTTATAAAGGCACAGGACCTAGCTATTTGTCGTTTCCTGCCCCATACATCCCTTCGGCCGATTCGCTCCCACAGAGAGGAACTTCTCTGGGTGCCGTCCACTAGGCAATGCCAGCGGGCGACGCCCAGGGGAAGGGCCTTCCCTGTGATGGGCCCGACCTTTTGGAACGACCTACCCCCTGATATCAGAACTACCACGGACCTCCGCTCCTTCCGCCAGAAACTCAAAACTCACCTGTTCCATCAAGCCGGCTTGGCCTAACTCATGCTTCTCGCCCCAGTCTGTAATTTTAAATTATTTTATTCGGTTTTATGGATTTAGTTTTAACTTTCATAAATTTGTACAGGATTATTTAATTTGATTTTAACTTTGTATGTATTGTTATGGTTTTAGTAGTTTTTAATTTTTACCTGTACACCGCCCCGAGTCCCCTCGGGGAGAGGGGGCGGTCTAGAAATCTAATAATAATAATAATAATAATAATAATAATAATAATAATAATAATAATAATAATAATAATAATAATAATAATAATAATAATAATAATAATAATAATAATAATATAAAGCCTTACCACTTTAGAGAGTGGTTTTGGTACCTCCCTTGATCTTGATTATATCCCTCTGTTAATGCAATTTAGGATTGCATTGGCTTTTTTTGGCTGCCGACGCACACTGCTGGCTAATATTTAATTGGTTCCCCACTAAGACTCCAACTTTCCTTTGGCAGATTGGAAATAATGGAAAGAATCCACCATTTCCATCAAAACAGATGAGCTGTCTGAAGATTCATAGCCTCCTCTTTGCAAAAGCCTTCAGTTGGGCTGCGTTCCAACCCTTTGTTGCGTCAAATGTTTGATGCAGCTAAGCCATTAATTCAGTTAATTACTACAGAATGGGGGGGTCAGCCGAGGTCCCCATGAAAGCAGACACATATTTAGCATAATAAGCTGTGTGCTTTATCTCGCCGTTTCCTCGTGTGTTTATCTGCAACAATACCTAGCCCAGAAGGACAGAGAAAACAGGAACAACTTAGGCATCAAGTTCTGAAGTTTTCAAAGCTTCAAAAATCTTTGGAAGTTTGACAGAAAGCTTGGGCAATTTAAGCTTTCTGAAAACACGGCGCTGCAAAATCTGTCCCACACATTCCTTCAACGTCGTAATAAAATCCAAAAAGGCTGAGATGCAGCAAGCTCTTGGATGTATTTCTGCTCTCTTCCTTCAGGTTTACAACTTTCAGCCTTCTGTTAAAAATGGTTGCCCTGAAGCCATGGCTCTTTTGAGCAGGGGTGCAAAGGTCAGGACAGATGTAGAAAAAGGGACAAGATCTGGGCCCCAATATTGCAACACTGGTTTTATGAGCCTCATTCCTATCCCCCTGAGGGAACCATTTTTGGTGGTTGTACCTCGTTTTCATGGGCAGGAGGCTCTGGGTTCGGCAGATCCTCTAGCAAAGATTATGTGCGGCTCAGGGAACCCCAAATCCCACTCCTGGCTGGCCCTACCCACCCCTCCTGTCCCCGGAATCTCCACACGGGCCGCTTTGGACGGCAGGTAAGTGCAGGGCCTATGCAGAGGCTGGGGGATGGCAAAGAACAGGCCTCTCAAAGGCTCCGGAAGGCCAGAAATGGGCCCGATTCCTGCATCCTTCACCGTGGATAATTTCGGCCAAGATTCAATTCTACAGAGTCTCTCTCTCTTAGCTCAGCTTTGCGAATGCCCAGATTATGAAAATCCTCCTATGGGCCTATTTTGATCGCTGAGAGGTGTTGAAAGGAACTGTATACAAACATGTCAAGCTGGTGTCAGAGTTGAAAACAGACCCTATGCTGTCAAAACTGTTTTGTTACTCAGCAACAAGATTACAGCAATTTGCCATCACAACCTCACATCTTCCAACTGTCCTATTTACCAGGAATAGTCGCTACGTATAAGAGAGAAAGTGAGCAAGAGAGAGAGAGAGAGAGATTAGAAAGGCCCCATCCGTAGCAAATGGTTTGACTTCGTATTTGCTTTTAGAGAAGATACTAGAAGGTTATTCTGCGTGCCGAACAATCAAATGTCTAGAAAATATTTCATTCCTCCTCCCTCCATCAGTCTTTCTTACCCTCTTTAAAATAAATGTTTCTGGGTGCAAAAATGTACATCCAGGTGACACAATGACTTAAAACAGGAGCTGGCAATAGATTGGGGATGTTGGTTAGATATAAATAACAAAAAGACAGACCTCTTGGGAAAATTCATTATAGATTTCTTAGAATAGAATAACAGAGCTGGAAGGGACCTTGGAGGTCTTCTAGTCCAACCCCCTGCATAGGCAGGAAACCCTACACTACTTCAGACAAATGGTTATCCAACATCTTCTTAAAGACTTCCAGTTCACAACTTCTGGAGGCAAGCTGTTCCACTGATGAATTGTTCTGACTGTCTGGAAATTTCTCCTTGGTTCTAAGAGAAGAGAATATCTGTAGCTCAGGGTTGAACCATTTTTATTATTATTTTATTTTTCGAATTTATACCCCGCCCTTCTCCTTGTTAGGACTCAGGGCGGCGCACAGGCATTATTAAAAAACCATTATAAAACAATGTATACTATTAAAAACATATTAAATTAACTTAAAACCCGTGCTAAAAACCCTTTAAAACCCTAAAAAATTAAAATTTATAAATATAGTCAGAAACAGGGGTGCTACGCTGGGCCGGCTTGTTGGAATAGGTGCGTCTTAAGGCGTTGGC
The DNA here is from genome assembly GCA_039707465.1 of Rhabdophis nuchalis. Lineage (NCBI taxonomy): Eukaryota > Metazoa > Chordata > Lepidosauria > Squamata > Natricidae > Rhabdophis > Rhabdophis nuchalis. The sequence continues at coordinate 216,458,867 of CM077645.1, read as the reverse complement.
GGAAGAGGCGGAGGTCCAAGGTAGTGCGAAGGTCGGGGGGTAGGTCGTTCCAGAGGGCTGGGCCCGCCACAGAGAAGGCCCTTCCCCTGGGTGTCGCCAACCGGCATTGCCCGGCCGACGGCACCCTGAGAAGGCCCTCTCTGTGGGAGCGGATCGGACGAAGGGATGTATGGGGTAGAAGGCGGTCTCGTATATAACTAGGTTCTCGTATATAGAACCATGGAGTCCTTGGTGCTCTCGGAAGTTGTTGCTTTCCTGCAGATGTTTCATGACCCAACTAGGTAACATCATCCGTGATGATGATGATGATGATGATGATGATGGAGTCAGGGTTATCCTCTAAATTGAACTGTGCAATCCTCAAGGCTCTGGGTTTGGTTGCTTTCTTGCAAAGGTTTCATGATCCAACAAGGTAACATCACCAGTGCTGCTTGAGTTCCTTAATTGGGGGTACACATTTGCTGAAACAGCTGCAATGAAACCACCAACCACAGAGAACACTGAAGGCTTCATAGAAAACTGTGGTTTACTGAATCAGGTCCATTTGGAGAATGAACAGGGTTTTTTTTTTTTTTTGAACTCCAGCTGTTGCTAGCAATAAGTCAAATTCTGAAGTGGAGTTGTGCATGCTCAGTGGCTAAGATGCTGAGGTTGTCAAATCAGAAAGCTTGGCAGTTTGGCGGTTCGAATCCCTAGCGCCGCGGAATAGAGTGAGCTCCCATTACTTCCCACCTTAGTTCTCGGTTGGTTCTCTTCTTGGTTAGCTTCCATCCCTTGTTTCTTGTTCTACTTTCAATGCTTTGGAGAATTGGTTGACCCCATCTTCTTTGTGGTAGCCACTTAGATATTGGAACACTGCTATCATGTCATCCCTAATCCTTAGCAAGTTTTTCCCCGCCCACATTAAGGCCAAAAAAAAGGGGGGGGGATAGGGACATGGAGGCTCAGTGGCTAAGATGCTGTGACTTGTCCCAGCTCCTGCCAGCCTAGCAATTTAAAAGCATGAAAAAATGCAAGTAGAAAAATAGGAACCATCTTTGGTGGGAAGGTAACAGTGCTCTATGTGCCTTCAGGGCTTAGTCATGCCGGCCACATGACCACAGAGATGTCTTCAGACGGTGCTGGCTCTTCAGCTTTGAAACGGAGATGAGCACAGCCCCCTAGAGTCAGGAACAACTAGCACGCATGTGCGAGGGGAACCTTTCTCTTTACTATCTTAGCAATAGTTCAGAAGAGGCTAATCATCACGTTCTTCAGTTATATAAATTCAGCTTCTTTTTCTGGCTGATAGTCCTTGATATTTCCTGGATGTTTCCCGTCTAAGTACACACCAGGTTGGCTCTGATTTGTTTCAGGGTCAGACAACGTTGGCTGGCGTTACCGCTTCCTGAGATTGCCTAGCAGAAGGGTTTTCTTGGCTCAAGAAGTGTGACTCAACGTTCCACTTTAAAACTGGGGTTATTTGGAGGGGTGGGATCCTGCCGGTTTACCAACCGGTTCGCTAAGAACGTGCTTTGCACACATGCACAGTTTATAGAGGAATCCCCTTCTGAAATGAATGGAATGTGCTGAAATGACCTTCTGCATTACTGCTGGAGAGAAAAACAGCTGAGGTGCAGCAATCCACTCTGCTCCGCTGACCAGCTGGGCTTCAGAAAAGCAAATATAGGTGAATGGGTGGCTGGTGATAGTTGGAGCTACGGGTTCGCCTGAACCAGTCCAAAACGATCCAAACCGGTAGAATCCCACCAGTAGTGGGTTTCAATTTTTTTTTACAACCTCTTCTGTAGGTGTGGTCTGCTTTGTGGGAGAGGCTTGCCAGCCATGTGACTGGGTGGGAGTGGTTTGCCAGCCATGTGACTGGGTGGGAGTGGCTTGCCAGCCATGTGACTGGGTGGGAGTGGCTTGCCAGCCATGTGACTGGGTGGGAGTGGCTTGTCGGCCATGTGACTGGGTGGGAGTGGCTTGCCGGCCATGTGACTGGGTGGGAGTGGCTTGCCGGCCATGTGACTGGGTGGGAGTGGCTTGCCAGCCATGTGAATGGGTGGGAGTGGCTTGTCGGCCATGTGAATGGGTGGGAGTGGCTTGCCGGCCATGTGACCGGGTGGGAGTGGCTTGCCAGCTATGTGACTGAGTGGGAGAGGCTTGGTAGTCGTGTGACTGGCTGGGCGTGGCCAACTTGTAAAATGTGGTGAAACTCCGTTCTTGCTTAGCAACCAAAATGTTGGCTCAGAAACTCTGGCATTTGAAGCACGCAAGTCTTAAAGCTGTCACGTTACAAGACCCTCGCACCCCTAAGCCTTTAGAAAACAAAACCCCAGGGGTGTTCAAACTTGACAGCTTTCAGACTTGTGGACTTCAACTCCCAGAATTCCTCCTCTCGCTCTTCCTCTTGAGGATGGGCGTATGGGCAGAGGGAGGGAGCTGGAACCGGTTCTAAATGGCACTGTGGATTTGTAGAACCTCTTCTATATAGAAGAGGCTAGAACTGGCAGGAACCCACCCCTTAATCCCACCCTGGTTATTTGGAGATTTTACATGCAAATACGCACATGTGCACACAGAGGGGAATGATGTCTACAAACTGAGTATGTTAAGGAAAGCTGGCATGTTAAAATATATTTTACATTTAAAAAAAATGTGGAATTTTAATGGAACAAAGCCCTGGATAAAACAATAGGAGACATATATATGTATAGCCGAGGCTTTATTTCTTGACAGGAAAAAAGGTGCTAAGTAGGTATTGTGAACGCTTTGTGAATTTTATCTTCATTTAAATTTTGCATAGCCTGGGCAACATTTGCAAATCAAAAGCAGAATGGAATATTTCATTAGCGAGTCTCGTCACAGCTCCTGAAATTACAACCCACAAATGAACAGTGGCTCGCCTTATTAGGAAACGAGATAATGAATCTCTTTTCTTTTAACAGAGTAGTTGCACTTTCATTGCTATAGTTACTGCGCACAAGGCATGCAACTTGGAACCGCAGTTCGGCTTCTGTAAGCAGATGCCTCTGTCGACAGTTAAACCCAATCCGCAGGTGATGTATAGCAAGGAGGCATTGAAGACGTTCATTAACTTAAAAAAGAAGAAGACATAATTGAAAAAAAAAATACCTTCCATTGCTACTTATTCTTCCTAATATGCCCTTTGTGTTCTTCCTAGCGGAAGAGAAATAGGTTGCCGTACCACCGTATTCAGCTACAGAATGCTGATATTTTGTCAACCATATGAAAAAGAACAGGGGGTGGGCTTACAAAATTGAAGCAATGGGTTCTTGGCCTGGTTGCTGGGTGGGCATGGCCATGGTGGGCATGGCCTAGCTGGCCTCCTGCACCACGGCGGAGGGGATGTTTTCACCCAGCTACATATTCTTCATATTCACCCAGCTACATATTCTTCAGAGGGTCTCCAGAAGTTAGAAATGGACCCGCTTCCAGCCTTCTGGAATTTTTGGGAGACCCATTTTTTGCCCTGCTCGGGGTCCGGAGGCTTTCCTTAAGCCTCTGGGAGGGCAAAAATGGCCTCCCTCAGGCTTCACGGGTTTCTCTAGAAACCAGAAACAGGTCTGTTGCTGGCCTTCCAGGAAGCTTTTCACCTTCCCCAGGCTCCAGAGGCTTTCCTTGAGCCTCCAGGAGGGCAAAAATGGCTTTCTCCAGGCTCCGGAGGCTCCCTGGAGGCCGGAAATGGGCCCATTTCTGGCCTTCCGGAGCCTTTGAGAGGCCTGTTCTTTGCCATCCCCCAGCCTCCGCATAGGCCCTGCACTTACCTGGCATCCAAAGCGGCCCGTGTGGAGGCTCCTGGGACAGGAGGGGTGGGCAGGGCCAGCCAGGAGTGGGATTTGGGGTTTCCTGAGCTGCACAGAATCTTTGCTAGAGGATCTGCCGAACCCAGAGCCTCCTGCCCATGAAAACGAGGTATAACCACCAAAAATGGTTCCCTCAGGGGGATAGGAATGAGGCTCATAAAACCAGTGTTGCAATATTGGGGCCCAGATTTTGTCCCTTTTTCTACATCTGTCCTGACCTTTGCACCCCTGCTCAAAAGAGCCATGGCTTCAGGGCAACCATTTTTAACAGAAGGCTGAAAGTTGTAAACCTGAAGACTGTTTCGCCCATTTCTTGGAATGCAAGTAAGTTGTTTGGCAAAACCAAATCTTCGGGAATCTTTCCATCATATTGAGGCTGCAACAGAGAAGGAGCAACTCTGGACCCTGATCCTTGAGCCCCGTGAAGTGGGAATCCTAAGTATCTCTGCATAGGATGGGCTGAATGTGGCCAGTGAGATAGAGCTGCATGTCCAAAATCACCAAGCCACCCAAGGGTTTCATGAATTGAAATCAACATCTTGAATTTGTGATGTGGAACAGGAGCAGACAAGCTGTGTCCCTGGTATTGATTGAATGATGATTTTTAAAACAAACAAACAAACAAACAGAGCAGGCAATAAAATGGTGGAACCAATTAACGCGCTATGCAAAGTACTGGATGCTACTATGAGTAAGTGCATTCAGGATACAAAACGCCTTACAGTATTTATCGTGCAACCAAGTGCTTTACAATATTTATGGTGCTGTCTCAGTACATATAATTCACTGTGCTCAAATGTTTTGACAATACTGAAGAGGACAGAATCAGCGAGTAATTTCCACAGTGTCACCTGATCAGCAGGTGTTGCATCTATGATACAAAACACGTCCCACATCGCCATGCTATAACCCTTTCCACACTGTTGGTATGGACCCCTATAAATCAAATTGTCAGTCCTAGAAGAGATCAACCCTGACTGCTCTTTAGAAGGCCAGATCCTGAAGAAGAAACTCAAAGACTTTGGCCACCTAATGAGAAGGAAGGACTCACTGGAGAAGAGCCTCATGCTGGGAACGATGGAGGGAAAAAGAAGAAGGAGATGACAGAGAATGAGGTGGCTGGATGGAGTCATTGAAGCAGTAGGTGTGAGCTTAAATAGACTCCAGGGGATAGTAGAGGACAGGAAGGCCTGGAGCAGCATTGTCCATGGGGTCGCGATGGGTTGGACACGACTTCGCAACTAACAAAACAATTCAAATTACTTTTCCACACTAATTTTTAAAGGATAATGTTAACGCCTTCCAACTATCCCCCCAAAATATTTCCACGGAGTTCCATAACTGCAGATGGTTTGCATGATTTGAGGGAGAGTAAAAATGATATTTCTTTGGAGCATGTAGAAAGCAAAATGTCATTCATCCTGAGTCCAAGAAAGTGCTGTGACAAGCCCTAATTTTTGCTTTTCTGAGTCATGTCGAGCAACCAATTGGCTGCTAAGGTCAAGCACAAACAATCAGCTCCACGTGAATAGCATTTGAGCTAAGCACTTTATTGTTTTCTGCCTTTAGTACAGGAATCTTCCCAGACTGTTTGATATCCTTAGGAGACAGATAGTTAAGGTTGCAGGGAGCTTGTTGGGCATGGAGTCAAGATAATAGTAGTTGGCCATTAGAATCCCAGCATCCTTAGGTGGCCTGGCCAAGGTTGAGTAGCTCTGAGCCACCTGTTGCTAATACTTTTGCATTTGCTGATTTCTATCTGATGGCCCCTTTTAACCCAATATTGTTAGTTCTCTTCCTTTCTCTTAATATAGATTGTCCTTGACTTACAACTTCCTTCCTTCCTTCTCTTCCTCCCTCCCTCCCTCCCTCCTTCCTTCCTTCCTTCCATTCATACACATACACCCACACACACACACACACACACATATCACAACACCCTGTTAGGGCCCCAATAAAGGGAGGAGACATACTGTTTCCTTTTCTGCCTTTCGGCTCATCACCAGAGACCATCTAGACAGAAAGCCATGAGTTCCGTTGTGTGATTTTTTTATATGTGTGTTACATTTTTGAGCTGATCAATAAATAAGTCAGGGAGACTAGTATAGATCTATTTCGAGCTTTTTAGCTCTCAGAAGGCAGAAAAGAAAACAGTATGTCTCCTCCCTTAATTGGGGGCCTAACATGGTGTTGTGGAACAAAGTATATACTTATCCTCCTGTCTCAGCTGAGCAGGAAGAGAACCTGGTGGCTCAAGTGGTATGGCATTTGCCTAACATGTTAATACAGCCCAGGTTCGAATCCCAATAAGGGTATGACTAGCTGATGAGAGCTAAAAAGCTCGAAATAGATCTATACTAATCTCCCTGATTTATTTATTGATCAGCTCAAAAACATAACACACACACAGATAGATAGATAGATAGATAGATAGATAGATAGATAGATAGATAATTGTTTTCACAACTTCCTGTTAGGGCCCCATTAAGGGAGGAGACATACTGTTTCCCTCTCTGCCTTTCGGCTCATCGCCAGAGACCATGTAGACAGAGAACCATGAAATTACGTTGTGTATTTTTTTTTTTAGATATGTGTGTTAGTTTTGATTGTGTGTTAGTTTTTAGATATGTGTGTTAGTTTTTATTGAACAGCTCATAAAACTAACACACACACACACACACACACACACACATATATATATGTTAGATTTCAGCTGGCCATACTCCTTCTACTGGGATTTGAAGAAGGCTAATAAGCCTGAAATGGATCCATCCTGGTCTCTTTATTTATTTATTAAATCAGCCCTTAAAAATCTAACACATATCTAAAAAATGTCACACAGCAGTAACTAATTGGTTCTCTGTCTGGATGATCTCTGGGTTGAGTCAAAGGACAGAGAGGGATGACGTTAAGTCTCCTCCCTTAAAGGGGCCCTGAACAGGAGCTGTGAAAATATTCTCTCTCATATATATATATATATATATATATATATATATATATATATAAATAAACATTTATATAAATTTTTGCTTTTCACAAAAAAGCAAAGGCCCAGGCCTGATGATGATGGGGGTGATCCCATCGAAACATTGCAAAAACACCTTTAATTTTACATGAGAAAAGACCCGAATAAACCAAAATCTACATATATATGTGTGTGTGTATGTGTGTGTGTGTGTGTGTTAGTTTTATGAGCTGATCAATAAAAACTAACACACATATCTAAAAACTTGTGTTAGTCCGAGTTGCAGAGGAATTTGACCTGGTGAGCTGCATTACTGTTGTTTGGCTTCGTGTTTGTGGTCGTACCACATCTCCGTGGTGGGCATCGGAGATGTGGTACGGAGATGTGGTACGACCACAAACGCGAAGCCAAACAACAGTAACGCAGCTCACCAGGTCAAATTCCTCTGCAACTCGGACTAACACAAGCACAACCAGACCCCCACCCAAACAGAACACGCCCCCATCCAATCAGAGCACAGCCAAACTCCCATCCAATCAGAGCACAGCCAAACCCCCTACCAATCGGAACACACCTCCACCCAATCAGAATGCAGCCAAGCTCCCACCCAATCAGCTCACACCCCCACTGGCAGTTAAAAAGAGGAACCGGCTGAGATCTCACATTGCTCCTGGAAGCACCAAGCCGGAAGCACCAGCCTGAAGATGATGAATGAGACTTCAACCCGAACAACCAAAGACTATATATATATATATGTAGATTTTGGTTTATTCGGGTCTTTTCCCGTGTAAAATTAAAGGTGTTTTTGCAACGTTTTATATATATATATATATAAAATCACAAATTGTTCATTAGGTAAACATGCATACATTATTATTCTATATCACTTCTTCAACTGTGGTTATTATTCCTAGACTTTAAACAAGATATTCTAAATTTTGAATCCATGCACACAACATAATTTTGCATCAGAAGTTCAACTCCAATTATTGTTCCTAGCACTTTAAACTTACAACTTCATTTCAATGACCGTTCAAAGTTGCAGTGACACCGAACAATGTGACATAATTGATTTTCACACTTGCGACCATTGCAACATCCCCATGATCAAAATTCAGGCACTTGACAATTAGCATGGATTTATGGTGGTTGCAATTTATAACCTTCCCAACTAGTTTCCAACAAGCAAAGTCAAAAGTGGGGGGTGGAGCCCAATTCTCTTAACAACCGCATGATTCACTTAACAGTTGCACTGGTTTAATTAACAACGGTGACAAACTAGGTCCTTCAACAGGGCACAATTCATTTACCAACTGTCTTGCTCAGCAACCAATATTTTGGGGTCCAATGGGGTTATAAATTAAGGACTAACTGTAGCGCTAACATTTTTTTTTGAATTGTATCCATTTCCACCTGATCGTCAAATGGCAAGGTTCAATCTCTTTCTGGCAGGGTTTAAAACACACACACACACACATACACACACACACACACACACACACACACAGAAAGAGAGTGTCAGACAGACAGACAGAAAAACAGACAGATACAGAGAGAGACAGAAAGAGACAGAGACACACACACACACAGACAGAGAGACAGAGAGTGTGTATGTGTGTGTGAGAGAGACAGAGACAGAGAGATACACAGAGACAGACACACAGAGACACAGAGAGACAACGACTGACACACAGAGAGATAGTAAAACAGAGAGAGAGAGAGAGAGAGGGAGGGAGAGGGAGAGGGAGGGAGGGAGGGAGAGGGAGAGGGAGGGAGGGAGAGGGAGGGAGAGGGAGAAGGAGGGAGGGAGAGGGAGGAGGGAGGAGGGAGAGGGAGAGGAAGAGGGAGAGGGAGGGAGGGAGGGAGAGGGAGAGATATATTTCTAAAGATGTCCATAATGACGACCTGTTCTGAAATTGGGTACCTCAATAGGTTTTCATTTTTTACTTGGGCTGTTGTTTTACTCTTTTTCTGATCTAGTTACTCCAAAAATGTGAAAAAAACCCACACCTTCTTCCATTCCACACACATACACTTTGATTTCTGAAGATGTGCTGTGATGCTGAACTGTTTTGAAATAGCTGTGCTCAGTAGCATGCTGTTTTCTAGCTGGGTTGTTGTCTGTCTCTTCCCCCCCACCCCCGATCTTCTTCCTTCCAAATGCATGAAAATAAAAATGTCTTCTTCCGTTCCTTCCTTTATTTCAGTGAAGTGGCCTGCTTATAATGTGAAATGTGTATGTATGAAAAATGTCTTTAGGAAATAATTCGATTTTGTTTTGTTTTGTTTTGCTGGAATAGGCCAGATTATAATAATATAATAATATTTAATTTCTAGACCGCTCCCTCTCCCCAAGGGGACTCGGAGCGGTGCACAGGGAAATTAAAACAATAAATATACATAGATATACAAAACAGTTAAAAACACATTAAACAATAAGACCCTGCGCTAAAATTCCCCAAAACCAATCACTAAAACCCTAAACCCTATAATACTATGGTAAGAGGCTACCCTAGGCCGGCCAGGCAGAAAAAGTGCGTTTTCAATTTCAGACGGAAGGAACGGAGGTCCGTGGTAGTTCTAATATCGGGGGGGAGGTCGTTCCAGAGGGCAGGGCCCGCCACAGAGAGCGCCCTTCCCCTGGGCGTCGCCCGCTGACAAAGTCTAGTGGACAGCACCCGGAGAAGCCCCTCTCTGTGGGAGCGAATCGGCCGTGAGGAAGTATGAGGAAGAATCCAATCCCGCAGATAGCTAGGTCCTATAGATTGCCTATAACAGGGATCTCCAACCTTTGCAACTTTAAGTCTGAAGGACTTCAGCTCCCAGAGGGAGAGGCTCAGGGCCTAGTTACATGCGTGACCGTCTCCTGCCCCATACATCCCTACGGCCGATCCGCTCCCACAGAGAGGGCCTTCTCAGGGTGCCGTCGGCCGGGCAATGCCGTCTGGCGACACCCAGGGGAAGGGCCTTCTCTGTGGCAGGCCCGGCCCTTTGGAACGACCTCCCTCCTGAACTTCGTACCATCTCGGACCTCCGCCTCTTCCGCCAGTGTCTAAAGACACATCTCTTTCAGCAAACCGGCCTAGCCTAACCTCCCACTGGGGCTATTTTAGATAGTTTTAAATTGGGGTTTTAATTTGGTTTTAGCATAGGATTGTTTAATTTAATATGCTTTTAAATTTTGTATATTTTATTTTATATGTTTTAAATTCCTGTGCGCCGCCCTGGGTCCCTCGTGGAGAAGGGCGGGATATAAATCAAATTAAAATAAAATACATTTTTTAAAAAAAGGAAGAGGGAGAGTCTGAAGTCCTTCAGACTTGAAGTTGCAAAGGTTGGAGACCCCTGGCCTATAATATCACCTTGAACCCCCATGGATCATATTTGTGTGACATTATTATGGCCTTTTAGAGGGATGCTCATTGGCTAAGATGCTGAGCTTGTCGATCAGAAAGGCTGGTGGTTCGGCGGGTGGAATCCCTAGCGCCATGTAATGGAGTGAGCTCCCATTACTTGTCCCAGCTTCTGCCAACCAAGCAGTTCGAAAGCACGTAAAAAAAATGCAAAAAAGGCAAGTAGAAAAATAAGAACCACCCTTGGTGGAAAGGTGGAAAGTGTTCCGTGCATCTTCGACATTTAGTCATACCGGCCACATGACCACGGAAACATCTTCAGACAATGCTGGCTCTTTGGCTTTGAAACAGGGATGAGGACTGCCCCCTAGAGTCAGGAACGACAAGCAAATATGTGGGAGGGGAACCTTTACCTTTTACCTTTACCTATTATCTTTACCTATGGTCCTTTGGATGACTCTTGACTCCCAGTAATTAGACCATTTTTCTTGGCAGTATTTCCAGAATTAGTTTGCCAGTATATGTACCGTATTTTTCGGAGTATAAGACGCACCGGAGTATAAGGCACAGCAAGGTTTTGAAGAGGCAAATTTAAAAAAAAGTTTCTGCACTCTGGAAACCTCCCAAAAACGGCCCATTTTTTTGCCAAAAACGGTCCTTGTTTTTTTTCCTCCACAAAAAGGCATGAATAGCCTTTTGGAGGCTTGCCGAGTTCTCCAGGGGAGTGCCCCCCTCAAACAAGCAAAAAATGGCCTGTTTTTCCCACTGTAATTCTCTTTTTGCAAGTTCAGATTTTATTTTGTGGTGCGACAATATCAGCTACTACACATCCCAAAGGCTTTAACCTAGCTTTAATCATTAACACCATTAATAGTCCAAGCGATCCTCAGCTCTTCCTCAGTAGCATTTGGAGTGCCAATTCCAAGCTCCTCATAAGGCCACTATATAATTCTTCCCTTGATATTACCTAGTCAGGTGGGATTCCTCTTCCCCCTTAATGGTTTAACATTGCCTTTTCCCACACAATACAAAAACGATGCTTGTGTCATCGTTGTTAGGAGTAGACTCCTATAGTTGGGTAAACAATATATAGTCATTGTAACTTTAAGGCTGGTGAAATGTTAGAGTGCAATTAGTAAGTGCAATTATCTCTAACTATAAGAGGAAGCCAGGAGAGCGCATCTCTCTCCCTCTGCTGGACTTGCTGTTTGATAACTGTTTGCTTGTGAACTGCGATTGCTGAAGAAGAAGTCGGAAGATTGTGTAAGCTATTTGATATTGTTGAGACTTTGTTTTTGACTCAATTTAACGTCACTGCTTGTTGAGCAGTAGCTTAGTTTAGTAGTTTTTACAACCTAAGTAAAAAGCTATTTTATTTTACTTAAACAGTGCCTGGTATACTAATTGTGTGTACATTAGCAACATTCCTTTAGCTGCATACTCTGCTGCATACCCTCTGCTGTCTCCCAATGGAGATATCACCTAACAATTGTTGTAATCTGCCTCCAGCAGTTTCCTCAGGCCTGGTAAAGCTCCCTGCTTGATTCAGCTGGACAGCTGGGATGAATTTCATGTGGTAGTAATTCTGCTGGAAGTAGAATTACTTGGAAAAGACACACACACAAACACGCACTGCCACAATGAGGTACCAAGCAATACTTGAGAAGAAATGGCTAGAAGGCTAGATAGAGATAGCTAGATAGTTATAGAGATAGAAAAATAGAGATAGCTACGTAGGTAGGTAGGTAGGTAGGTAGGTAGGTAGGTAGGTAGGCAGGCAGGCAGGCAGGCAGGCAGGCAGGCAGGCAGGCAGGCAGGCAGGCAGGCAGGCAGGCAGGCAGGTAGGTAGGTAGGTAGACAGACAGATCGAAAGATAGATAGATAGATAGATAGGTAGGTAGGTAGGTAGGTAGGTAGGTAGGTAGGTAGATAGATAGATAGATAGATAGATAGATAGATAGATAGATAGATAGATAGATAGATAGATAGATAGATAGATAGATAGATAGATAGATAGATAGATAGATAGATAGATAGATAGATAGATCTGTTCAACATCTATCTGAAGCCGCTGGGTGAGATCATCCATGGTTTTGGGGTAGAGTTCCATCAGTACGCTGATGACACCCAGCTATACATCTCTACCCCTAACCACCCCAACGATGCCGTCAAAGTGATGTCCCGGTGTTTGGAGGCCGTGCGAGTTTGGATGGGGAGGAACAGGCTCCGACTCAACCTGTCCAAGACCAAGTGGCTGTGGTTTCCGGTGCCACAACATAGCCAGTTGGTTCCATCTCTGGCTATCGGGGGCGAGTCATTAGCTCCCACAGAGAGGGCCCGCAACTTGGGTGTCCTCCTGGACTCTCGGCTGTCATTGGATGACCATGTGACAGCCGTAGCCAGGGGGGGCTTCTATCAGATCTACCTGATACGCCAGTTGCGCCCCTTTCTGGATCGTGACGCCCTACGCACGGTCATTCAAGCTCTCGTCATTTCCTGCCTGGACTACTGTAATGCTCTCTACATGGGGCTCCCCTTGAGGTGCACCCAGTTAGTGCAGAATGCGGCCGCGCGGGGGATTTTGGGAGTCTCAAGATACTCCCATGTAACACCTCTCCTGCGCGAGCTGCACTGGCTACCTGTGGCCTTCCGGGTGCGCTTCAAGGTCTTAGTGACAATCTTCAAAGCGCTCCATGGCATGGGACCTGGTTACTTGCAGGACCGCCTCCTACCAAATACCTACACTCGACCTGTCCGTTCCCACAGGGAGGGCCTCCTTAGGGTGCCGTCCGCCAGACAATGCCAGCTGGCGACTCCCAGGGGAAGAACCTTCTCTGTGGCAGGCCCCACCCTCTGGAATGACCTGCCCCCCGACCTCCGTACAATCATGGACCTTCACCTTTTTCGTCGGGCACTAAAAACATACTTCTTTCATGCGGCCGGCCTGGCATAGCTGTTTTATGGCTGATTTTAGTTGGGTTTTAATTATGTTTTTAGCACAGGTCCAATTTTATTTAATTCAGTTTTAACTACTTTGATTGTTTGTATATTTTATATTTTTATTGTTCCTGTGCACCGCCCTGAGTCCCGTCTGGGAGAGGGGGCAGTATAGAAATACAATAAAGATCAAGATCAAGATCAAGATCAAGATCAAGATCAAGATCAAGATAGATAGATAGATAGATAGATAGATAGATAGATAGATAGATAGATAGATAGATAGATAGATAGATAGATAGATAGATAGATAGATAGGTTGCTACTAGTTTGCATCAGTTCAGGCCAACTGGTAGTGGATATTGGGACTGAGTCGCCAAACCAGTAGGACTGGCCAGCTGGCCATGCCCCCGAATCGGTTCCCCTGTCATTCATGCCATTACTGGCATGTTTTTTTTTACTCATTTTGCTTGCATGTTCTGGGCATGCAAGCAAAGCAAACTGGCAGTAACGCCAACAGCAATCCACCCCTGGATAGATAGATATGTTAGGAGTATAATCCTAGTGTTGGGTTGGCAATATATATAAGCCATGATTGTAATATGTCTCTGCAACTTTAACTGAGACTCTGTAATGTGATTGGCTGCTGCTTCCTCAATTAGCAATAAGAGGGAGCCAGTAGTACTGTTAGAGGCTGATCTTTTGAATGGAGGCTCTGGATGTCGGGTTAGATCAGTGAAAGGCGAAGAAGCAAGAAGAATCGTGGATTGAGCAACTGTGAGCCAACTGTTAGAGTTATAGACTGTATATTGATTCAAGACTAACTATCACTTCTTTGTGAAGAAGTAGTTTACTTTATTTTTCCACCACAAGTAAAAGTCTACTTGTTTTTACCATCGGTGTCTGTGGCTGGTAGTGTGGATAGCTAGCAGTTCCGTTGCACATCTCTCGGTCTCCTAATGGAGATATCCTCAACAAGATAGATAGATAGATAGATAGATAGATAGATAGATAGATAGATAGATAGATAGATAGATAGATAGATAGATAGATAGATCGATAGATAGATCGATCGATCGATCTATAAAATAGTTAGCTACAGAGCTGGATAACTAGTTAGCCAGATAGCTAAATAACTAGATAGCTAGATGGCTATAGAGATAGATAGCTAGACAGGAAGGCAGGCACTGTAGTATCCTGCCTTTACTTTTTCATCATAGCATTATACGAATAATATTCTTGGTATACTTAATCAAAGCACACCCTTGTCTGAGTAATTGGGATCTATCCAGCTCAGGTAATTTCATTTTCTGTTTATCCAAGCACTATCATTTCTCTCTCTCTCTCTGTTCCTCCAAACAGATGGTACAGTTGATGAAATGCCAACAAGGGTTTTGTGACCTGCTGAAAATTGGCAGACAAAAGGGCACAATTGAAGAAAGGAAGGAGGATGTTGAACAGTGTGGAAGAACTGTTTTCCCCCCTGTCTGCAGATAGCTCTTAATCACATTATTCTTATTTTTTCTTCTTCTTCTTCTTCTTCTTCTTCTTCTTCTTCTTCTTCTTCTTCTTCTTCTTCTTCTTCTTCTTCTTCTTCTTCTTCTTCTTCTTCTTCTTCTTCTCCTCCTCCTCCTCCTCCTCCTCCTCCTCCTCCTCCTCCTAATCCTCCTCCTTCTCCACCTCCACCTCCTCCTCCTCCTCCTCCTTTTTATAATTCTTATTTCTTCTTCTTCTTCTTCTTCTTCTTCTTCTTCTTCTTCTTCTTCTTCTTCTTCTTCTTCTTCTTCTTCTCCTCCTCCTCCTCCTCCTCCTCCTCCTAATCCTCCTCCTTCTCCACCTCCACCTCCTCCTCCTCCTTTTTATAATTCTTCTTCTTCTTCTTCTTCTTCTTCTTCTTCTTCTTCTTCTTCTTCTTCTTCTTCTTCTTCTTCTTCTTCTTCTTCTTCTTCTTCTTCTTCTTCCTCTTCTTCTTCTTCTAATTCTTCTAATTCTAATTCTTCTAATCTTCCTCTTCCCCCCTCCTCCTCCTTCCTGCCTCCTAATTCTCCTCCTCTTCCTCCTCCTCCTCCTCTTCCTCTTCTTCTTCTTCCCCTTCCCCTCCTCCTCCTCCTTTTCCTTTGGTAACATGGAGTTCTTATCTTTCTTGAAATAATTTTGAACATTCTATTTTACTAATGTGAAGATTTTCAGATGTCACATTTATTCATGGCTTGCGGTTTTGTTTTGTTTTTAAGTTGTTTAGAATAGCACATCAACCTTGCACAGCTAATGGCCAAGTACAGATAGGTAGCACTGCCTCTTTGTGTATTTGTTATCCCCATGTTCTTTCCTGTGGGCATCACATTTTTGTGGCACCTTACGTCTGAGTCATCTGAACAACCAATGTTTTTTACCAGTGGAAAATATATTTTTACTTCTTCTGAAAAGTGGAAGAATAGTTTTTGCCATAGTGGATAAAACCTTTAGCAATAAAGGGCTATTACTGTCATATCAGGACAGTATTATTTTCGGTAGTTTTACAATCAGTCAGATATGGAGACCAGATTTGGCATTTTTATCCATCTATCAAGTCCTTCCTAGGGAATATTGGGATAGACAGATGGTGTTTGATGGTGTTAAAGGTATTGTTGCACTTTTCCAAAACCATCTTGTCATCTTGAGAGCTGATCTTTTGTTCCTCTGCTATTTATTGGTTATCCAATTGCAGTGGGCTCAGTAATCTGCTATGGGAAGTGAATAGAATAGAATAGAATAGAATAGAATAGAATAATAAAATACAGAATGGAATGGATTGGTATTGGTATAAGATAGCATAGGATAGGATAGGATAGCATAGCATAGCATAGCATAGCATATCATAGCATAGCATAGAATAATAAAATACAGAATGAAATAGATTGGCATGGAATGGATTGATTGGAATGGAATGGATTGGATTGGATTGGAATGGATTGGAATTGACAGAGCACAGCACAGAACAGAACACAATAATAAAATATAGATAATAGAATGGAATGGAATGGAATGGAATGGAATGGAATAGAATAGAATAGAATAGAATAGAATAGAATAGAATGTTCTTTATTGGTCAAGTGTGATTAGATACACAAGGAATTTGTCTCCATTGTATTAAATTTAAAAATATTGGTTGGCCTTGGGACTGTCTTGTAAATTTGAGTTTTTCTGGATAAATTTATTTTATTTTATTTTATTAAATTTATACCCCGCCCTTCTCCTTGTAAGGACCCAAATTCAAGAGGGAAATGGCTTTCTAAGCATAGCCATTTAAATGGCTCTTTAAAAGGGGAAAAAAATAGGTCAGAAAAGGTTGGCCCTTTTGGCACTGGATTTCAGCAGTGCTCTGAGTGTTCCCAGTTCGCCCAGGGTCAGGTTGGTTGTCGTGGGAGGCGTGGACCATCCCCATCCTCCAGCTCCGTGAGACGAGCCTCCTGCGATGGCCAACCTGACCCTGGGCGAACTGGTTGTTAAATTACCCCCTTCCCCACTATCAAAGTGGATCCTTGGCACTTCACTGCAATGGAGAAATGGGAAATGGAGTGGCCGGCACAAGGGGAGAAGGAGGAACAGGGAGGAGAAAGAGGGAAAGCCCCCAGCATTCACTTTGATAGCAGGGAGGGTGAGTCATTGCCCTTCGCACAGTCACTCATGCTCTCGTGACATCCCGACTGGATTATTGTAACTCTCTCTACATGGGGCTCCCCTTGAGGTGCACCCGAAGACTTCAGCTAGTCCAGAATGCAGCCGCGCGAGCAATTATGGGAACCTCAAGGTTTACCCATGTAACACCGCTCTTGCGTGAGCTGCACTGGCTGTCTGTCGTCTTCCGGGTGCGCTTCAAGATTCTATTTATCATCTTTAAAGCGCTCCATGGCTCGGGACCTAGCTATCTGCGGGATCGGATCCAGCCTCATACATCCACACGGCCTATTCGCTCGCACAGAGAGGGACTTCTCCGGGTACCGTCCACTAGACTTTGTCAGCGGGCGACGCCCAGGGGAAGGGCTCTCTCTGTGGTGGGCCCAGCCCTCTGGAACGACCTTCCCCCCGACATTAGAACAACCACGGACCTCCGCTCCTTCCGTCTAAAACTAAAAACATATTTGTTCTGCTTGGCCGGCCTAGGGTAGTCTCCCTTCTATGGGGTTGTTAATAATTTTAGATTTTTAACTGGGAATTTTTAGCGCAGGGATATTATTTAATTCGTTTTTATTATGTGTGTATATTTATTGTTTTATTTGCCCTGTGCACCGCTCCGAGTCCCTTCGGGGAGAGGGAGCGGTCAACAAATTAAATTTATTATTTATTATTTATTATTTAACAACCCATTCACAGGTACAGTATAGGTGGTACCTTGCTCAATAGTAGCAACTGTGAGAGGGATCTTGGAGTCCTAGTGAACAACCATTTAAATATGAGCCAGCAGTGTGCAGCAGCTGCCAAAAAAGCCAACACAGTTCTAGGCTGCATAAACAGAGGGATAGAATCTAGATCACGTGAAGGGTTAATGCCACTGTATAGTGCCTTGGTAAGGCCACACATGGAATACTGCATACAGTTTTGGTCGCCACGATGTAGAAAAGACGTGGAGACTCTGGAAAGAGTGCAGAGAAGAGCAACCAAGATGATTAGGGGACTGGAGACTAAAACATATGAAGAACGGTTGCAGGAGCTGGGTATGTCTAGTTTGATGAAGAGAAGGACCAGGGGAGACATGATAGCAGTAGTCCGATATCTCAGAGGCTGCCACAAAGAAGAGGGAGTCAAACTATTCTCCAAGGCACCTGGGGGCAGGACAAGAAGCAATGGGTGGAAACTAATCAAGGAGAGAAGCAACTTAGAACTAAGGATAAATTTCCTGACAGTTAGAACAATTAACCTCTGGAACAGCTTGCCTCCAGAAGTTGTGAATGCCCCAACCCTGGAAGCCTTTAAGAAGATGTTAGATAGCCATTTGTCTGAAATGGTATAAGGTTCCTGCCCACGCAGGGGGTTGGACTAGAAGACCTACCAGGTCCCTTCCAACTCTGCTATTGTATTGTATTGTATCTGAACCGGTGCGAACCGGCTGAATCTCCACCAATTGCAAGGATGATTCTATTATAGTTTCGGCTCTGTTCTGCAAAAGCTGGTTATTGCTATTATTATTATTATTGCTGTCACCATTGCCCTTATTACTGATTGTTGCAAATTCTTATTATTCCACCTTAAGTTTTTTTCTCTCTCCCACCCTGGATACCTTGTTATAAATGAACGCAGCTTATGAGTCATCATTGCCCTTTTATTT
Organism: Rhabdophis nuchalis; assembly: GCA_039707465.1. Taxonomy (NCBI): domain Eukaryota; kingdom Metazoa; phylum Chordata; class Lepidosauria; order Squamata; family Natricidae; genus Rhabdophis; species Rhabdophis nuchalis. The sequence goes on along the minus strand of CM077645.1, from coordinate 216,440,498 downwards.
CAGCGTCAGCTCATTTTAGCCTTAAATCTGACTTCATTGATTTCCGAACTACCAGCGTGCAGTATGAGAAAGAGAAAGAATAATTTCTCCAGGATAGTATTTCATAAGCCTAACAGAGGCAGGGGTTGATTTTTTATTTTTTATTTTAAAAAAGGCAGGGAATTCTTTTTCTCAGTAGGAGCCCCTGCCTCCTCGAAAACATTGAAAACGATGCAGTGCATGCTTCAAATGATTTGAAGACTACGTCTGTCTTATGGAAGCATATATTTAATTCCCCCCTTCTCCTGTTCAATCATGGATGTTTTGTTTTGCTTCATTTTTGTTCTTTCTTTCCCCCCATTCATCTTTGGGGTGATGAATGGTTTGAATGAAACAGATCATTACAGCTGAAATTGTGGGGTATGTTTTAATTTGCTCCAGAGTTACACTGCAATTCTGGAATAAAAGTGCCTTTCAGGCAGATTGATAAGAAGGTGTTGCCATGTTTGCTGTGTGGTGGTTTTGTGAATAGGGGGCGCCAATGGCCCAGTCATTAAAGATAGCAATAGCACTTAGACTTATATACCACTTCACAGTCAATACAATACAATAGCAGAGTTGGAAGGACCTTGGAGGTCATCTAGTCCAACTCCCTGCCTAGGCAGGAAGCCCTATACCATTTCAGACAAATGGCTATCTAACATCTTCTTAAAGACTTGCAGTGTTGGGGCATTCACAACTTCTGGAGGCAAGCTGTTCCACTGATTAAATGTTCTAACTGTCAGGAAGTTTCTCCTCAGTTCTAAGTTGCTTCTCTCCTTGATTAGTTTCCACCCATTGCTTCTTGTTCTACCCTCAGGTGCCTTGGAGAATAGCTTGACTCCCTCTTCTTTGTGGCAACCCCTGAGATATTGGAAGACTGCTATCATGTCTCCCCTGGTCCTTCTTTTTATTAAACTATTAATACCCTTTTCTACATCGTGGTGACCAAAACTGTCTTTACACAAAGGGATTGTTTCTTTATTAGTTGCAAAACTCGCATCAGCATATGCAGTAAGCTTTAACACAGGGGAGACCTTTACCTTTAGTTTAATTTTGTGAATATAAGTGATGCAGTGGGTTTCCTATTTCTACTTCCCTTTCTGTATGGAGATGTGTTGAGTTTGCTAGATTTAGTTCAGGTTTCCCTGCCATTCCTTGGTATCTAGACTTAGAAAACAGATAGCTGAACTTGTAAGTTGAAGTAATAGCAAAGTCTCATATCTGATCATGGATGAATAGCACCTTTGGCCAATCTGAAGAAAGCAAAACACTGGAGCAAGCATATGTTAGTTAACTGGAACGTCATCTCCAATTCATGAGTACACTTCAAAGTGGGGAAAGCAGTCACCTCTGGGTCGGGTAAACAGATAGAAATTTTAAATGTTCACATTTGCTAAAGGAACTTTTCTTTTGCTCCATTCACCCAGAAGATGCAAATAGCAATTTGGATTACATCCAGATAATCTAATTATATAAATTATGTTGGATCCAGTCCAGAGGGGGAGAAAGAGGGGAGAAAGAGATTCCTTATTTTACTGTTAAATTCTGAAGATGATCTGAGTCCAGGACACAGAAATATTGGACTTGGAGAAAGGGGGGGGGAGGGAGGGAAGATAGATAGATAGATAGATAGATAGATAGATAGATAGATAGATAGATAGATAGATAGATAGATAGATAGATAGATAGATAGATAGATAGTATCTGGAAGCCATCCTTTGCATTGGGTCTTCAGGCCTCTCACAATTATTGCTATGGAAAAGTAGGAGGAGGGAATTATATGGAGTTGGGTAGATATTGTCAAAATAACATTCCTTTCTCAGAGAGTCAAGAACATTGTGCCCTGCACCTGGAGTGGCATGACTGGGAGGCATCTCCAGTTGGGATGGTGTTTGATTGGACCATGTGATGGACCTGTGGGTGCTGGGCAGAGACTTGAACTTTCATTTGGGTGGGGAAAACCTGGAAGCTTTCAGATTTGGGTTTTTCCAGATGTGTCAATATGATGTCTCTAATAATATGGAACTTTGAGGAAACTCAAGCCTTGGAGTCTTCTTTGATTAGAGGTGTTATTTAGTTATCCTGACATATTATTTAGTACAATCTGATATTCAACAACCAGCACTTCATAGATTTTCAGGGATGTCCATCTTGCAAACCTAAGCTTTTCCCATCTGTTTGATGCTACGTCTTTTCCTTTACTCCTTATTTCTCAGGTGATGACCTACAAACATCATGTCGGAGGTCCAGGGAACTGTCAACTTTTCTGTGGAGCTGCACAAATTCCATAATGTTGATCTCTTCCAAAGAGGGTGAGTCAATTTAATTTCCCCATGCAAAGGTCATGAATGCAAAATGCAGAAAGTGGTGGACGTGATAAGACGGTCAAATCATAGCCCATTATAATGTTTCATGCACTGTATATACATCAGCGGTAGATTTCACATTGTGTTACCAATGGTTCGCCACATGCAGGCCCACACACTTGGTGCATGTGCTTTGCTTGCGCTCGCATGCCTTCAGCACATGCACCCAGACACAAATATGTGCCTTAATAGGACAGCATAGAGCCAGGGTGGGCCCACCTGCGATTTCCGCTACCTGTTCTGGCAAACCGGTTCGAACCGGCTAAATACCACCTTTGGTATACGTGAGAAAGGAGGCTGAATTTTGTGCCCAACATTTTATAGCAATTTTGGAGCAGTGGAGGAAATTGGAGGAAAAAGGTGGTGTATAAACCTAATAACTACCATATTTCTGGAGTATAAAACGCACCTTTTTCCCTCAAAAGAGAGGCTGAAAATCTGGGTGCATCTTATACACTGAATATAGCATTTTCTTTCCTCTGGAAACCCCTCCCCCTTCACCAAGATGGCCATGCATAGCTTTTAGGAGGCTTCAGAGTGCTCCTGGGGGCTGGGGAGGACAGAAATGAGCAAAAACCAGGCCAATTTTTGCTCAATTTTTTGCTCAAACGGGCCGTTTTTGGGAGGTTTGCAGAGTGCAAAACCTTTTTTTTTTAATTCGCCTCTTCAAAACCTTGGTGCTTCTTATACTCCAGTGTGTCTTATACTCTAAAAAATATGGTAAACGCACAAAAAATAGCCCACTCATGACAAAGTATTAAACTCAAAGCTATGGTTTTCCTAAGAGTAATGTATGCCTGTGAGACCTGGACCATAAGGAAGGCTGAATGCCAAAGAATGGATGTTTTTGAACTGTGGTGCTGGAGAAGGCTCTTGCGAGACTCTTGGATTGTGAGGAGGTCCAGTTGGTCTATCCTAAAGGAGAGTCAACCATGACTGTTCTTGGGAAGAAGAGATGCTGAAGCTGAAACTCAAATCCTTTGGCCATCTAATGAGGAGATAGGACTTACTGGAAAAGACCCTGGTGCTGGGAAGGACTGAAGGCAAAAGAAGAAGGAGACAGCAGAGCAGTGGTGGGTTTCTGCAGGCTCGCACCTACTCGCGAGAGCCGGTTGGTGAAATTTAGAGAACCGGTGAGAGGGAGTTCCACCGGCGTACTTGGAAGTTAATCTGGCCCGCCGCTGCCAGTGACCCAATGGGAAGGAAAGGAAAGGAAAGGAAGGAAGGAAGGAAAGGAAGGAAGGAAGGAAGGAAGGAAGAAGAAAGAAAGAAAGAAAGAAAGAAAGAAAGAAAGAAAGAAAGAAAGAAAGAAAGAAAGAAAGAAAGAAAGAAAGAAAGAAAGGATCATCACAATTGAGTTCAAAATTTTGGTTGCTAAGCAAGAGCGTTGTTAAATGAGTTTCACCACATTTTAAAAGGTGGCCACTCCCACTCTGTCACATGGCTGCCAAGCCACGCCCACAAAATAGGCTACACCTACAGAGTAGGTTCTAAAAAAAATTGAAACCCACCACTGCAGCAGAGGATGAGATGGTTAGATGGTGTCATCAACACAATGCATATGAGTTTGACCAAACTCCAGGAGACAGTGAAGGACAGGGAGGGTTAGGAATCCAATTCCAGTGAAATCCCCAAACATTCTGGAACATGAATGATCCAACAAGTATTTGCCTAACTCTTGAACCAGATAGTTCACTCTACACCAACCAGATTCCCATTCAAATGTAGGATAATAAGCGGGTGATTCTCTAAGGCTCCCGGCTGTCAAACTCCCGGCCCGTGGGCCAGGTGCGTCACATGCTAGCCATGCCCATGGCCAGTTTGGCGAAGGTGGGGGTGGGGAAAGTCCTGATATGTCAAGTGAGGACGCTGTGACAATGTGAGTTTGACAAACCTGCTCTAAGAGGTAATGCAGGTAAGAGCTCTGTGAAAATACAACTTACTGCCAATTGGGATATTTTTGGAAGATTTACTCTAGAAGCCCATTATGAATGAAGATGTAAGGAAGCTGCCTTCTTACTTGTCCCTCACCAATTTTAGATTATTTTTTTAAACAGCCTTGTTTAGTATCTTCTACTTTAGCCAATCAAATGCATAAATATCAAAATTGGGTTACAAAAATTGTGGAAAACAAAGATTTGTCTGTCAGTCTGTCTGTCTGTCTATCATGATTTATTATGATCTATTATGATCTATGATCTATCTATCATCTATCATCCTCTCCTTGTTTGGCTTAAGCAGGCAAATAGACGTGGTAAATCTTCCTTCCTTCCTTCCTTCCTTCCTTCCTTCCTTCCTCTCCTGGTATTTGGCCAAAAGTCAACCAGCTGTTTTTCTTGCTTATATGCAAGATTAAAACTCACACTTTCCCAGTTTCTACTTGAGCAAACTGGCTTTAGATGGTCTATTATTCTAAATGTTCCATATAGTCATTTTTCAGTTAGCTGCCATATGTAATTCCCAAACATTAAACAGCCCATTTTCAACTTGTTTGTCAATAGCCATCGCTGAATTAGGGGAGCTACTGAGAGTAATAACACTTGGTGTTTCTGAATCTTGGTTGCATGATGGATCAGATGAAGTGTAAGCCTAGATGACACACACTCTAACGTTTTGTTGTGATTCTATGGTCCAAAGAACCTAAGACTGTAATTAAAGTTTAGACTATACAGCCTTGTATAAGTCTAACCAGAAATAACCCAGTCTCAATTTAGTACACTTATTCCTAATATAGGACAAAGACATAAACCAAGGAGTCTACTAGATTGTATCAAATAATAAATAGCAAAAACATAGTAATACTTTCTATGTTGTTTAGAGGCTGTTTGGGAATAAATCAATAAATAATTTGTATATTCCATCAGCAGAGTGAAGCTGTGGAAAATGTTGAGTGGAGAGCAAGCAAATGAAAATTTATTGTCTCTCTTAGAAGAGAAAGCATGAAGCTATTTATTGAGTTCTGAAGGACAAGCATATACAGTATAACCTACTGGGAAGAAGAGGAAATGTGAGGATTCTTCACATCTAAAGCCGCTCCATCAAATCTCATTTTGTAACTTCGGAGAAGTTTTCCAAATCCCCTTAAAAGCCTCTGACAATCTTTACTGGGATGAAAAATAAAGTTATCCATATCTGCCTGAGTTCAATTAATACTTAGTGTATCTGCTCAGTTCATAAAATATCTTCATTCCCTTCTCCCTTGTTCTAAGGTCATTTAGTATAGGCAAGGAATCGTAAGAGAATTTGTTGACAAAGTGTGGGCCACGAGATTGAAATTAATATTAATAAGAGGTTTTTGACATATTTCCAGAAAGAAATGCATAGATTCTCAAACTCTGCGGAGGAAATGTTGGACCTGAATTTATAAATAGTTTGGTTGAATTGAAACTACTCTGTAATAATGAAATGACAACCCAGAGAATCCATACTTTCAAAACATTTCTATATAATGGACAACCATCTCCCTCCCTCCCTTCCATCTCTCTCTCTACATCCCCCTCCCTCTCCCTCCCCCCCTCTCTCTCTCCCTCCCTCCCTCTCTCTCTAAACCCCTCCCTCCCTCTCTCTCTACATCCCCCTCCCTCCCCTTCCCTCCTCTCTCCCTCTTCCTACCTCCCTCTCTACATCCCCCTCCCTCTCCTTCCCTCCTCCCTCCCTCTCCCTCCCTCCCTCTCTCTCTACACCCCTCCCTCTCTCTCCCTCCCTCTCCCTCTCTCTCTACATCCCCCTCCCTCCCCTTCTCTCCTCTCTCTCCCTCCCCTCTCTCCCTCTCTCTCCCTTCCTCTCTCTCTACACCCCCTTCCTCCTCCTCCCTCCCTCCCTCCCTCTTCCTCCCCCCCCTCTCTCTGGGGAGATCTCTGTTTGTAAGAACTCAGTAATTTAACCCCCAATTTTAATTTTAAGGAATAGGTTATTAATATTTTGTTAGCTTTGGTTGGTACAAATAGACAAAGAGTCTAACCCTTTTCACATAATGAATCCCCTTATAATCAGTCTGAAATAATCCTCAATTTACAAACTACAATTGGGGCCAGAATTTTCATTGCCAAACACTGCAGTTGTTAAGTCAATCAAAGGGTTGTAAAACGAATCTGGCTTTTCCCCTTTGGGCTTTGCTTGTCGAAAACTAGTTGGGAAGGTCACAATTGGAAGGTCACATGGGATGCTCCTATGTTTTAAGTACCATATTTTTCAGAGTATAAGACGCACCTCCCCCCCCCAAAAAAAGACCATGGAAATGTTGGTGCAACTTGTACACCGAATGCAGCCATTTTTGGCCTCCCAAAGCCCCACCCTGCATCCTATTTTTGCGAAAAATGGGTGAAAATGGAGGCGTTTTCCCCTTCCTCCAGCCAACATTCTGCAGACTTCCTCAGGGCTGGAGGAAGGGGGAAATGCCTCTTTTTTGTGAAAAATGGTCCATTTTCTGCCTGTTTTTCCCCAAAACAGAGGCATTTTGTCTTCCCCCAGCTCTGCTGAAGCCTGCAGAGTGCCCTGGGGGGCTGGGGGAAAGGAAAAACTTTTTTTTCTTACTTATCTCTGCATCTTATACACTGCTGCGTCTTATAGTCTGAAAAATACAGTGCATGCCAGTTGCCCAGTGCCCAAATTTTGTTCATATGTGCCGTGCCCGCATCAAAGGCTGAATCTGCAAAGGAGGACGAGCCAAAGCTGGAACCTACAGAGATCGATTTATTTTTTTTAAACAAGCACCCTTGTGATTTCTGTATTTTAGCTTAGCTCTATCAGATTTTTCAATTGTTCTTCCCCCTGACGTTTCAATACGCATCGGAAGGGTGCAAAGTGGGTGGGAAAACTCACACAATTCTGGGGACGCAGAAGAGTTTAAAATAAAACCGTGGAAAATATTCTGCCCAAATGGATCTTTGATTGTTCTAACTGTCAGGAAATTTCTCCTTAGTTCTAAGTTGCTTCTCTCCTTGATTAGTTTCCACCCATTACTTCTTGTTTTACCCTCAGGTGCTTTGGAGAATAATTTGACTCCCTCTTCTTTGGGGCAACCCCTGAGATATCGGAACACTGCTATCATGTCTCCCCTGGTCCTTCTTTTCATTAAAGTAAATTTCTCCTTAGTTCTAAGTTGCTTCTCTCCTTGATTAGTTTCCACCCATTGCTTCTTGTCTTGCCCCCAGGTGCCTTGGAGAATAGTTTGACTCCCTCTTCTCTGTGGCACCCTCTGAGATATCGGAACACTGCTATCATGTCTGCCCTGGTCCTTCTCTCCATCAAACTAGACATACCCAGTTCCTGCAACCGTTCTTCATATGTTTTAGCCTCTAGTCCCCTAATCATCTTGGTTGCTCTTTTCTGCACTCTTTCTAGAGTCTCCACGTCTTTTCTACACCGTGGCGACCAAAACTGTATGCAGTATTCCAAGTGTGGCCTTACCAAGGCACCATACAGTGGCATTAACACTTCACGTTTTGACTCATAACCCTGGCACTTTAATTACTGAAAGTGCTCACCACCTCCTAGGCCGTCGGTGATTAAATGCAAGCCAATGCTATCATCGGTTTATATTCAATTTTTTTTTGTTTTTGAAAGAGCCATCCATTAAACCCAGGGCAAGGTACATGCTGTTATTTCTTGGCAGCGTAATTGCTTCTTTCCCATCCCTGTAGGAAAAAAAACTTCCAAAAATGAATAGCTTGTTGTAAGATTGAGTAATCATTTGGCTGGGCATCAGCAATTTTCTGATGATGCCTTCAAACAAGCTATTGGATCGGGACGTCCTTCGCACAGTCACTCATGCGCTCGTGACATCCCGACTGGACTATTGTAACTCTCTCTACATGGGGCTCCCCTTGAGGTGCACCTGGAGACTTCAGCTAGTCCAGAACGCAGCCGCGCGAGCAATTATGGGAACCGCCAGGTTTACCCATGTAACACCACTCTTGCGCGAGCTGCACTGGCTACCTGTCGTCTTCCGGGTGCGCTTCAAGGTGTTAATTATCATCTTTAAAGCGCTCCATGACTCGGGACCTAGCTACCTGCGGGATCGGATCCTGCCTCATACATCCTCACAGCCGATTCGCTCCCACAGAGAGGGACTTCTCCGGGTGCCGTCCACTAGACACTGTCAGCGGGCGACACCCAGGGGAAGGGCTATCTCTGTGGCGGGCCCGGCCCTCTGGAACGACCTTCCCCCCGATATTAGGACGACCACGGATCTCTGCTCCTTCCATCTTAAATTAAAAACTCATCTTTTCTGTCTGGCCGGCCTAGGATAGTCTCTCTGTCTTTGGGGTTTTACTGGGTAGTTTTAGTATAGTTCAGTTTTAATGGGAAATTTTAGCGCAGGTTAGGTTTAATTTGTTTTTAAGGAATGTTTGTATGTATTTATTGTTTTTATTCTACCTGTGCACCGCCCCGAGTCCCTATGGGGAGAGGGAGCGGTTTATAAGTATTAAAATTATTATTATTATTATTATTATTATTATTATTATTATTATTATTATTATTATTATTATTATTATTATTATTATTATTATTATTATTATTATTATTATTATTATTATTATTATTATTATTATTATTATTATTATTATTATTATTATTATTATTATTATTATTATTATTATTATTATTATTATTAAAATGTTTGGTTTCTGATGGAACTAAAATGGACTCACTGAAGGAGATACTGTACTTGCTCCCAGACAATACAAACCTGTAACGATGACTCTGGGGCAGGAATTATGCAGCCTTAGGAGAGCAATGTCTGAGCATAGATGCTCGGCTGGTCAGCGAAAGAGTTTCATGCATTATTTTAAGCTAGTTCAAAATGCGGCCGCGTGGGCAATTCTGGGAACCCCCAGGCTCTCCCACATAACACCGCTCCTGCGCGAGTTGCATTGGCTGCCTGTGGTCTTTCGAGTGCGCTTCAAGGTGCTGATTACCATCTTCAAAGCGCTCCATGGCACGGGACCTAGCTATCTGCGAGATTTCATCCTGCCCCATACATCCCTTCGACTGATTCGCTCGCACAGAGAGGGACTTCTCCGGGTGCCGTCCACTAGGCCATGCCAGCGGGCGACTCCCAGGGGAAGGGCCTTCTCTGTTGCAGGCCCTATCCTATGGAACGACCTACCCCCCGACCTCAGAACAACTCCGGACCTCCGCTCCTTCCGCCGAAAGCTCAAAACATATTTCTTCCAAATGGGCCGGGTTGACATAATCTATCTTTCACACTTCCAGTCTGTACATTTAAATTCTTAATTGGGTTTTTAGGGGGTTTAGTGTTTTAGGTTTTTTAGGTTTTAGTGCAGGGTTATTGTAATTTAATCTAATTTTAGATATTGATATTGTTGTATGTTTTTATGTTTTATATTCCCTGTGCACCGCCCCGAGTCCCTTCAGGGAGAGGGAGCGGTATACAAATAAATTTAAAAAAATATGTTTCTTTCTCCCTAGCAATCACTGGAAATGACCCATAGAAGAGGATATGTGTAGAAAGGAGAAGGAAGGAAGGGAGAGGAAAAGAAGGATGGAAGGGGATAGAAAGAGGAGAGAGGGTAGGAGGGGGAAGAGGAAGAGACGAGTAGGGGAGAGGCAAGGGAAGAAGGAAAGAGAAAGGAGAGGAGGAAGGAAGGAAGTAGAGAAGGGAGGGAGGGCGAAAAGAAGGAAAAATAGGGTGGTGAAAACATAAAATAGTGATAAAATTAAGTAAGAATAATAACTATGTGAATTTATACCTGTTGGAAGAAATATCCGTCGGGGTTCAGTTCAAAGTGGGGAGAAAGACACTAGAAATGTGCAGGCTGATTGGAAAGATGGTTTAATGGTGAAGCAGAAACACCAAGCATGTGTGATTCTGGGTAGCTGACCACATGGAGTGGAGAGTGAGTGTTATTTATACACTCTCTTGGGCCTTGCCCTTCAGCTTCCTGTTCCTGTGGCAAGCACATGTATTCTCTTGGTTGTAGCCAGACTCCCATGGGAGTCATGATTGTCTGAATCAAGTTTGGTTGAACCTTGGGCTGATGCAATGTCCTTAGGAAATTTTGTAACACAGTGAGCCCTGCTGCTAGATAATCCTATAATGTCCGGGGGGAGGGGTGTCATGTCTTCATCCCATCACCCTGAAGCTGAAGGTCTTTGGTCTTGTAGTTTGGCTGCCCCAGTCTTGCTCAATGGGCACCAAATATCTGCTGGGGTCAGGAAACTGAAGCTCTGAGTTTCTGTCTCCCTTAAGATTTCCATTTTTCTTTTAGGGGGAAATATAATATTCTGCCTTTTTTAATATTTCCTAAAATATTTCATTCTTCTAGGAGAGGGGTGGGGGCTGTTAGGAATGTAATCCAACTGTTGGGTTGGCAATATATAAACCATGATAGCAATACTGTCTCTTTAACTACTGCAGTAAATGTGATTGGCTGCTGTTTACTCAAGCGGCCATAAGAGGGAGCCAGAATCCCTATTAGATGCTGATTGTTAGATGCTGACCGTTGTGTATGTCGAGTATTGATCAGCATGGATAATTGTGAGTTGTGCGACTGTTAGCCAAATTTGTGTACCGAACTGTTTATATGATTTAGGACTTATGTCTTACCTATGTATGAAGAAGTTTCTATACCTTTATTTTCTACAGAAGAAAACACCTATTTGTTTTACAATTCAGTGGCTGTGACTGCTAGTGTGGGTATTCAGCAACATCTCTCTCTCTATGCTTTGCTGTGCACCTTTGGTATACTAACAGGGATTTTCCTAACAGGTGCTAACTTTCTAAATTACTTAGCTGAGTGATGAAACATCTGTAAGAATGCAACTGAGTTCAAAGAGCACCAAGGACCACACTGGGAATTGCACGACATGGGATTGATGCATCTTATTTCACTCCTTGATAAAGTGGAAAGAAGGACCAGAGATTCTCGTGAAAAGAAGGACTAGGGGTGATGTGATAGCAGTATTTCAGCATTTGAGGGGGTCAGCTTATTTTCCCTAGCACCTGAAGGCAAGACAAGAAACAAGGGATGGAAATTAATCAAGGAGAAGAGCAATCTGGAATTTATTTATTTATTTTATTTATTTTATTTTATTAAATTTATATCCCGCCCTTCTCCTACAAAAGGACCCAGGGCGGCGCACAGGAAATTAAAAGTCAATACAAATATACAAATACACCATTTACTAAAACCCTTAATAAACTTAAGTTACCCCGTGCTAAAAACATTTTAAAATCCTCTAATTAAAATTTACAGCTAATGAAAAGTCCATATAGGGTGGTTATGCTAGGCCAGCTTGTTGAAATAAAAGCGTTTTGAGACGCTGGTGGAAAAGGCGGAGGTCCGAGGTAGTGCGGAGTTTGGGGGGTAGGTCGTTCCAGAGGGTAGGGAAGGCCCTTCCCCTGGGTGTCGCCAACCGGCATTGCCCGGCTGACGGAACCCGGAGAAGGTCCTCTCTATGGGAGCGGATCAGTCGGAGGGATGTATGGGGCAGGAGACGGTCTCGCATGTAACTAGGCCCCGAGCCATGGAGCACTTTAAAGATGTTAGTCAACACCTTGAAGCGCACCTGAAAGGCCACAGGTAGCCAGTGCAGCTCGCGCAGGAGAGGTGTTACATGGGACTGCCTTGCGGCTTCCTAAGAGTGAGAACAATTAACCAGTTGAACAGTTTGCCTTCAGAAATTGTGGGTGCTCCATTACTGGAGGCTTTTAAGAAGAGACTAGATAATTGCTTGTCACAAAATCATATAGGTGGCTTCTGCTTGAGCAGGGGGTTGGACTAGAAGACATCCAAGGTCTCTTCCAACTCTGCAAGCCATTTGATTCCTCTTATCCTACAAATAGGTTAAGCTGCTGCCTTTGAATGACTTTGATTGTCTACCAGTGAATGTCATTAAATTCCCTGGTGGACAATCTACCACCTCTTTCTGTGAATCATTTGCAATCATGCTAAAGCTATGGTTTTATTAGTAAGCATTAGTGATGGCTAAAATATTGACCAGGTTGGTGTTTTCATTCAGACAGATCCATTTAGACTTTCCAAACATGGGTGCGAATTGGAGTGTATTTTGCTGTTGAAATCTACTCCGTATTTTGCTGTGACCTCTGGATGTGCTAAAAGATTTTGCTCTATTACAGATATTGAAAAAAATATCCAATTGTGAGCTTTTTCATGCTCCCTGAGATTGGAAGTTCTTCCTTTGTATCTTTTCTTTCTTTCTTTTTTTCTTTAGTTTTTTTGGATTTCTTGCTCTTTTAGCTTCCCTCCCTCCCTGGTTGTTTTCTCTTTCTCTCTTTCCCTCTCTCTTTTCTACTTTATATTAATTATTATATTTATTTCAATTTTTTAATATCCATCTAGTTTATATCATATGTTATATATCATATATCATCTATCCTATTCTATCTATCTATCTATCTATCTATCTATCTATCTATCTATCTATCTATCTATCTATCTATCTATCTATCTATCATCTTCTATCATTTACCTATATCTACTGTCTATCTGTCTGTCTGTCTGTCTGTCTGTCTATCTATCTATCATTCCGCCTCATACATCCCTTCGGCCGATTCGCTCCCACAGAGAGGGACTTCTCCGGGTGCCGTCCACTAGGCTGTGCCAGCGGGCGATGCCCAGGGGAAGGGCCTTCTCTGTGGTGGGCCCGACCCTCTGGAACGACCTTCCCCCCGAAATCAGAACAACCACGGACCTTCGCTCCTTCCGACAGCTATTAAAAACTTATTTCTTCCGTCTGGCTGGCCTAGGGTAATTTTAATTTAATTTTAAATTATTAAGGGGTTTTAGGGATAGTTATATTTTTATAGAAGTTTTAGTGCAGGGTCAGTTTAATTTGATTTTAGCTTTGTATTCTGTCTTATTGTAATTTGTTTTTTAATTTCCCTGTGCCCCGCCTCGAGTCCCTTTGGGGAGAGAGAGCGGGATATAAATAAAATTTTTATTATTATTATTATTATTATTATTATTATTATTATTATTATTATTATTATTATTATTATTATTATTATTATTATTATTATTATTATCTACAATCTTTCTAATCTATCTAATCTGTCATCTATTATCTACCTATATCTACCGTCTGTCTGTCTGTCTGTCTGTCTGTCTGTCTATCTATCTATCTATCATTAGGTATGATCTATTCCTATCTGTCTGTCTGTCATTCCATCTATCCATCTGTATCCTCCCTCCCTCCCTCCCTCCCTCCCTGCCTATCTATCTATCTATCTATCTATCTATCTATCTATCTATCTATCTATCTATCTATCTATCTATCTATCTATCTATCTATCTATATCTAATCATTCTAATCATCTATTATCCATCTATATCTACCATCTGCCTGCCTGCCTGCCTGCCTGCCTGCCTGCCTGCCTGCCTGCCTGCCTGCCTGCCTGCCTGCCTGCCTGCCTGCCTGCCTGCCTGCCTGCCTGCCTACCTACCTACCTACCTACCTACCTACCTACCTACCTATCTATCTATCTATCTATCTATCTATCTATCTATCTATCTATCTATCTATTTCATTTCTCTTTAGTCTGTGACTGTCAGTTGAACAATTCCTAATAGCACTAAATGTACTTCTTGAGGTGTTTACTCTGTCAGAGTTCAGAGAGAAAATTACCTGCCTTACACAATTGCCAACAATTTTGTAGGAACAGGTAGGCTGCACATTGTCCTGCAGTGCTCTTGTGCATTTAAGCCCTCCTAGGCATTTCATGAAAAATAGAGCCAGGTTTTCCGTCTCTAGGGTACCAGATCTCTGAAAGCTTTGGACAAGGAGAAGGGGGAGGAGAAAAGGGTAGTGGAAGAGGAGGAAGGGAGAAATGGAAAACAAGAAAGGAGAAGCAGTGGAATGGAGAGTAGAAGGAGAGAGAATAAGAAAACCAGAGAAGGTGGAGGGGAATGTGGAAAGGAAAGGAGAAGGAGGAGTAGGAGAAGAGGGAGAAGGGGAAAGGGGAAGGAGACGAAAAAAGGAAAGAGGGAACAGAAAGGAAAAAGGGAAAAAGAGAGAGGAGTGGAAGAGAAACCAAGAGAAGGTGGAGGGAAATGGGATATAGAAGGAAAAAAAGAAGAAAAAAAGGTAATGAGAAAAGAGAACGAGTGGAACGGGAGAGAACGGGTATGGGAAGAAGAAAAGATGAGAGGAAGAGGAAGGGAGAGGAGGAGATGGGGAAAAAGAAAGGTGGGGGGAAGGAGAAAGGAAAGAGGAGGAGAGAAAGGGGAAGAAGAAAATAAGATAAGAAGAGGAAGAGTGAGGAGAAGTAGGATAAAAAAGTGGGATAAAAAAGACAGAAAGGAAAAAGGGAAAAAAGAAGGAGAGGAAGGGGGGAAGAATAAATGGAAAGATAAAAGAAGAAGAGGGGAAGGAAGGGAACGGTGAAGAAAGGGGAGGGCAATATGGTTGACCAGATCTGCTTTATTTCTAAAATAGTCTCTATAGCGGCATTAAGTTATTGGTCTTTCATGGTTTTCTCTCTGAGCTGGCATTTCCCTCCCCATCTGAAAAATAAACATATGTTCCAGGAGCAATTGGTCACTGAGAAACGCTATAAGTCAGGTAATGTAACAATCAAACCAGGGCGATGACATGCTGTGATCACACGTCTGTTCCTCCTGGCACCCTGCTGGTTGATAAACTCTTCTGTGTGGAAGCAAAATGCAGGCTTGCCTTTTCGGCTTTCAACGTTTTAACCCTTGGAGCTCAAGATGGAACTGCCCAGCAAATAAGGAGGTTTTTCGCTTAGTGAATAGTTTGTGGATCAACCTCATAGAGATGTTATGAACAGTAGCTGCTGTTCTAAACTGATCTAGAAGAATAGAAGAATAGAATAACAGAGTTGGAAGGGACCTTGGAGGTCTTCTAGTCCAACCCCTGCTAGGCAGGAAATCCTACACCAGACAAATGGCTATCCAACATCTTCTTCAAGACTTCCAGTGTTGGGGCATTCACAACTTCAGGAAGCAAATTGTTCTACTGATTCATTGTTCTCACTGTCAGGAAATTTCTCCTTAGTTCTAAGTTGCTTCTCTCCTTGATTAGTTTCCACCCATTGCACATTTTTGCCTTGCCCCAGCCCTGCTGAAGCTTTCTGAGGGCTGCTGGGGGCTGAGGGAAGG
>CM077645.1:216365002-216422502 GCA_039707465.1 Rhabdophis nuchalis | reverse complement strand
ATCTATCTATCTATCTATCTATCTATCTATCTATCTATATCTCTCTCTTTCTTGATCTCTCTCTTTCTCTATCTCTATCTCTGTCTCTGTCTCCGTCTCCGTCTCTATCCATCCATCCATTCATCCATCCATCCATCCATCCATCCATCCATCCATCCATCCATCCATCTCCATGTTGTCAATGGACAGTGAATTTTGTCTCATTTTACATTATATATACAGTATATACACACATACACACACACGTACATACAAACATACAAGACACCCCTAAAACCCCTCAATGTGTTCTGTTAAGATACAGCCTGTTGTGCCTTAAAATGACTTCAAATGTACAGTGCGGTAGAGTTGGCTTGTACTCCACAAGGGGGCTCCCTCTGGTAAGGGGGAAAATCCAACATTAGAAAATTACGTTTGTTCCAGACATTTTCCCCCTATAAATAAATACCGGGGCAACGCCGAGTTATCGGCTAATTAAAAGATAAACAATGTAAAAAACTAAGGACATATAGTCTAATGAAAAAAGGCTTCCAGAATGTGAGGGGCGATCACAAAGAAGAGGGTATTGACTTATTCTCCAAAGTACAACAAGTAATGGGTGGTGGCTTGAGAGATCCAACCTACAAGAAACTTCCTAACAGTGAGGATAATTAACCAGTGGAACAGCTTGCCTTCAGAAGTTGTTCATCACTGGTGGATTCTATGAAGAGATTGGACAACCACAAAGTTTAGTCTCCACAAAGATGTGGAGACTCTAGAAAGAGTGCAGAGAAGAGCAACAAAGATGATTAGGGGACTGGAGGCTAAAACATATGACAAACAGTTGCAGGAACTGGGTATGTCTAATTTAATGAAAAGAAGGACTAGGGGAGACATGATAGCAGTCTTCCGATATCTCAGGGGTTGCCACAAAGAAGAGAGAGTCAAACTATTCTCCAAGGCACCTGAGGGCAGAACAAGAAGCAATGGGTGGAAACTAATCAAGGAGAGAAGCAACTTAGAAGGAGGAGAAATTTCCTGGCAGTGAGAAAAATTCATCAGTGGAACAGAAGTTGCCTCCAGAAGTTGTGAATGCTCCAACACTGGAAGTCTTTAAGAAGATGTTGGACAGCCATTTGTCTGAAATGGTATAGAGCTTCCTGCCTAGGCAGGAAGTTGGATTAGATGACCTCCAAGGTCCCTTCCAACTCTGCTATTGTATTGTAACCATTTGTCTGAAATGGTGGAGGGTTTGCTGCTTGAGCAGACTAGAAGATCTCCAAGGTCCCTCTCAAGTCTGTTGTTCTGTTACCCATTAAGAAGAAAATTACTCTGCGTGTTCTCATTTGGCTCAAAACTTTCCACGAGAAATACAAGGAAATGGAAATAAAGTCATTTTCTCTCTTTTTAGCACCAATCTTCCTCCACCATTCTCCACTTGAGTGTATTCTGGGATTCTTGACCCGATAGATAAAATTCCATTCTTTTTTTCGTAATGTGATTTTTTCCTGTAGTAGCACCCCAAATCTTTTTCATAACATTTCATATGAGTTTCTTGCAGCTTTGCTGCAACAAAGTTGGACTGTTTTATGTACTCTTGCTAGCCGCTAATTTCTAACCATCTTCTTTGTTTCCAAACCTTCTTTTTAGGTATTATTTGATACGTACAAGTCTGAAAATTTCGCCTAAGATCCCACATCGCTTGTCAGCAGTTCTGCCTGAACAAAGAGGTGAGGAATTTAATAATAAGAAAACGAAAATGGGGAAACAACCTGAACATTTAAAAACGTATCACGAATGTCATTGACTGGGGCTTTGCATTAGGATTTTATTGTTTGTCGAAGCCATCTCTATTTTAGTCCTTTAAGACAGGGGTCTCCAACCTTTGCAACTTTAAGTCTGAAGGACGTCAACTCCCAGCCTTCTCCAGCCAGCTTTGCTGGCTGGAGAATTCTGGGAGTTGACGTCCTTCAGACTTAAAGTTGCAAAGGTTGGAGACCCCTGCTTTAATGGGTGTGACCTTGCAAATACCAGGCAGATGGTGTCTAAATATTTTTGAACTATCAGGCACCGAAAAACGTGAAGTTATATGAGAAGCAAGGCTCTGAATTTCTGATTTCTAAAGATAGTTTGGATAAGATTTACATGGATTTATTGGAATTTAACTTCCCTCCGTAATAAATCTAGTGAACCTTTTCAATGTGTATCTCTTTTCCTGCCCTTCCCTTCCCTCCCACTCCTCTCCCTTACCCTTCCCTGCCCTCCCCTCTCTTCCTCTCTTTCCCCTCTCCTCTCCTCTCCTCCCTATCCCTCCCCTCTCTTTCCCCTCTCCTCTCCACTCCACTCCTCTCCACTCCTGCCCTTCTTTGCCCTTCTCTATTCTCCCCTTTCTTCTCTCTTCTCCACTCCTCTCCACTCCTGCCACTTCTGCCCTCCCCACCCTCCCCTCTCTTTCCCCTCTCCTCTCCACTCCACTCCTCTCCTCCTATGCCCTTCTCTATTCTCCCCTTTCTTCTCTTCTCCTCTTCTCACTCCTGCCTTCCCTCCCCTCCCCTCATCCCCAACCCATTCCTCCCCTCCTCTATCCTCCCCTCTCTTCTTCTCTCTTCCCCTCTCCTCTCCTGGCCTGCCCTCCCTTCCTCTCTCCTATCCAGAGCTGCGTTGCTCTCGGTTCAGCCAAACCCTTAGTGGCGGCAGTGAGAGACTCCGCCCACCTGTCCGGATGCTTCTGCACATGTGCAGAAACATTGCCGGCCTGCACGAGCGAACCGGTAGTAAAACCAATACAAACCCACCACTGGTCCTCTCCTGCTCTCCCCTCTCCTTTATTTATTTATTTATTTTATTAAATTTATACCCCGCCCTTCTCCTAAAAAAAGACCAGTGGTGGGTTTCAAATTTTTTAGAACCTACTCTGTAGGTGGGGCCTATTTTGTGGGTGTGGCTTGGCAGTCATGTGACAGGGTGGGAGTGGCCACCTTTTAAAATGTGGTGAAACTCATTTAACAATGCTCTTGCTTAGCAACCAAAATTTTGAACTCAATTGTGATGATTCTTTCTTTCTTTCTTTCTTTCTTTCTTTCTTTCTTTCTTTCTTTCTTTCTTTCTTTCTTTCTTTCTTTCTTCCTTCCTTCCTTCCTTTCTTCCTTTCCTTTCCTTCCTGTTGGGTCACTGGCAGCGGCGGGCCAGATTTACTTCCAGGTACGCCGGTGGAACCCCCTCTCACCGGTTCTCTAAATTTCATCAACCGGCTCTCGCGAGTAGGTGCGAGCCTGCAGAAACCCACCACTGAAAAGGACCCAGGGCGGTGCACAGGCATCATTAAAATCATACAAAAATACAAAAATCCAAAATTGTTAAAAACTAATTAAATATTCCCTGTGCTAAAATTAATAAGACTCTAAAATTTAAAATTATCCCTATAAAAGTCAGAAACGGGGTCCTCCCTTCTTTTTCTTAGTCTACATATATAGTTGCCCTGATTTGCAGCACAAGGTTTCATTCAGACCATTTTCGCAGAGCATTTTTCCAGCAATTTTATCCGACCGCATCCCAGTCCCCACGACCTTGAACAAATGCATTTTAATTTATAAAACGTAACAGAGAGATAAGCTGCTACATTTACACTACTGATGTGCACGCTCGGAAATTAATGGGTCATCTTGCATTTCCATCTTCGGCATAACGGAATAATATTACAGAAACTGCTCCGTAATAATTCTTTCCAATCGGCTAATTAGAAATGTCAGAAGGGAAGGTAGAAATGAAAGATTGATGGTCGAGCTGGCTGACTTTAATCAGATTTTGGGGAGGGAAGAATGAAAATTGGCGTTTAATCATAAAGACAAACAGTTTTGGTAGACTGTTACTTTCCAGTCTTCAATCTTATATTTGGAAAGGACTTTATCAACCAATGCTATTTCCTCTTCATCCAAAAAAGATGGATTGTACTTTAGGTCCATTCAATTATTTTGCCATTTGGGCCGAAAATAGGGAGCTACCAAAAAGGAAAAAAAAATCAATATATTATATACTGTAGCTAGTAATTTGCTGACAAATGTGATATAGGGAGCTGCTGTCTGGCAGTCCAAATGTACTTTCATTTCTCCCCCAAAGAAAGCATTTCACAGTTTGGAGACACTTATTGAGTTTAAGCAATTTTTAGGATTCCAAGTTCTTCAAACAGCATGGAAAGGGGTATTTAATTATTTTTATCCCACCCTTATTATTTGTAAAAAATAACTCAAGGTGGCAAACATATATACCGTATTTTTTGGAGTGTAAGATGCACCAGAGTATAAGTTGCACCAAGGTTTTGAAGAGGCAACATTTTTTTAAAAAGGTTTTGCACTCTGCGGACCTCCCAAAAATAGCCTGTTTTTCCTGAAAATGGGCCCGTTTTGTTCAAAGGCACGAATAGCCCTTAGAAGGCTTGTAGAATGCTCCTGTGAGGGGCAAAATGAGCAAAAAATGGCCCGTTTTTCACGAAATGCATGCATAGCTTTTAGGAGGCTTATAGAGTGTTCCTGGGGGCTGGGTGGGGACAAAATTGAGCAGAAAACAGGCCATTTGTGGCTCATTTCTGGCCTCCCCAGCCCCCAGGAGCTCTCTGAGAACCTCCTACAAGCTCTGCATGGCGATTTTGGTGAAGGGGGAGGGGTTTCTGGGAGGCAAAAATGCTGTATTCAGTGTATAAGACACACCCAGATTTTCAGCCTCTTTTTTGAGGGAAAAAAGTCTTATACTCCCAAAAATACGGTAATATTCCCTCCTCCTCTTATTTTCCCACAACAACCCACTCCATAAAATGTGTTGGGCTGAGAGAGAGAGAGTGACTGGCCCAAAATTACTCAGCCAACTTTTGTGCCTAAGGCGGAACTGGTATTCAGTCTGCTCATCATCGGCACAAAGTCACCCAGTTGTGTGCAAAAGGCCGGATTAGAATTCACAGTCTGCTGGTCATTGGCCCAAAGTCACCCACTACTATGCCTTTTCTGTTATGGGAAAATGGGAGGGGGATCGTACGCAGTTAGATGGTATGTAGCCATAACAACATTCTTTCTAGAAAGCCAAGGTCATCCTTTCCTCTCTGCACCTCTGCACCTGACTGGAACTGGATGGGTGGAACTGCCAGTATGGCAGTGGGAGATTGGACCGTGGGATGGGCTTGTGGGTGTGGGGGCAAGATCTTGAACTTTCAACTGGGTGGGCAGAACCGGGAAGCTTTCAAATTCGGGTTTCCCCAGATTTGCCAAGATGGCTCTCTTCATAAATTGGAACTTTGAGCAATACTTTGCCTTGGACTCTGATTTAATTTTGGATGCTATTTGGACAGTTAGCTTTTGTGCCTAGGATATTACTAGAATTGTCTAAGGCAGGACTAGAACTCACAACTTCCTGATTTTTAGGCCAGCACCCTCACCACTACTTCAAACTGTTTCTGTCAAACTTTGGGAGTTTAGCCACTATCCTTTCATTGATTTAACTTCACTGAGCCATGTCCTTATGTACTTTCACCTGGATTTTTAAAAAAATATAATTTATTATATCTGCCCAGTCCAACAGCCTCTGGTGACTTAGAGAAGACAATAGTACCATGTTTTCCCCAAAATAAGACAGGGTCTTATTTTCTTTTGATCCCCGAAATAAGCACTTGGCCTTATTTGTGGGGAGGCCTCATTATTTTTGAGGTGCAGGAGGTCACCTCATAGCTACTGGTCACCTCATAGCTACTGCTACGTTGCAGTACTTTTGGGAAGGGCTTATTTTTTGCGGCGGACTTATTTTAGCACATGTGCTCAAAAGCCCGATTGGGCTTATTATCTGGGGAGGTCTTATTTTCAGGAAAACAGGGTAAATTAAAATAGCAATAGCATTTAGACTTATATACCACTTCAAAATGCTTTAGAGCCCTCTCTAAACGGTTTACAGAGTCAGCATATTGCTCCCAAGAATCTAGGTCCTCATTTTACCCACCTTGGAAGGATGGAAGGCTGAGTCAACCTTGAGCTGGTGAGAATTGAACTGCTGGCAGTGAGCTTTTGGTGGCAGAGGCACAGCGGGCTGATCCTTTACGGTTTCCAGGGCCAGCCCTGTGGGCCAGATCTAAGTGGCCCCTGGGCCACATCTGGCCCCTGGGCCTTGAGTTTGACACCCTTGGTGTAGATTATGCTAACGCTGAGAAAGAACGAGGAATATCTCCCAACACCAACTTTTAGAAGATGGAGCATCTCATTACAAGCTTATCAAATGAAGAGACTCTAAGTCTGTCTTGCAAATGTTTTGGGACAAAGAGATTGGAGCACTTCAAAGAGATCCCGTCTTAATTAACTTACTAATAAAGGAAGGGTTTATAAGTCAAGCAATGTGACACTTATTTGATTATACCACTACACAAATGTGATCACGCTGGCATTATCGACGTTCCTGTAGTGAGTATAGACTAGAGGATGGGCTTGAAGGACAGAGGGAAGATCCGTTACCAAGGCAACAATCCAATAAACAAGATTTGAGTCCAGGCCAAGAAAGAGGTTCATGAAAATGTCTAAAACCAGCTCCCCACTTAATACGCCTGAGGATAAAAGAGAGAGGAAGGAAAATGTAATCAGACTTGCAAGCTTTGTAAAGGTAACGGTTCCCCTCGCAGGTATGTGCTAGTCATTCCCGACTCTAGGGGGCAGTGCTCATCTCCGTTTCAAAGCCAAAGAGCCAGCGCTGTCCGAAGACATCTCCGTGGTCATTTGGCCAGTATAACTAAATGCCGAAGAGGCACAGAATGCTGTTACCTTCCCACCAAAGGCGGTTCCTATTTTTCTACTTGCATTTTTACGTGCTTTCGAACTGCTAGGTTGGCCGAAGCTGGGACAAGTCACGGGAGCTCCCTCCGTTACGCGGCGCTAGGGATTCGAACTTATCGACCTTTCTGATCGACAAGCTCAGGGTCTTAGCCACTGAGCCACCGCGTCCCTGTTACTAATTGGATATTGTGAATGAAATCTGTTTCTTCCCTATCCCGTGAGAATCATATGGAAGAGAGACACATCGCATCACGAATAGTACAGCCACGTCCTTGAGTTACGTCCAAAATTTCGGATGCTAAGCAAGACAGATGCTCAGTGAGCTTTGACCCATTTCACGACCTGTAATGACCCAGTTGTTAAAGTGAATCACCGCTGATGTTAAATTAGTAAAATGCTTGTTAAGTGAATCTGGTTTCCCCATTGACTGTGCTGGTCAGAAAGTCTGTAAATGGGGATCTCATAAATCCATGCCAGTTGCCAAGTCTCTGAATTTTGATCATGAGACCACAGAGATGACGCAGTGGTCGTAAGTGTGAAAAAGTGGTTATGTCACTTTTTTTCAATGCCGTTGTAACTTTGTAACGGTCACTAAACGAATGGTTGTAAGGGCAGGACTACCTGTAATGTATTCCAGAAATTATTTCCAGTATTAATCAAAATCTATCATCCTCTGGATCAGGAACTTCCTTCCCTCCCATCTGCCCTGTTCAGAGAATCTCTCATATTTTAGGGTCCCCTTTTTCTTAAAGTGATCCTTCTGTTATAAAATGAATCTCCAGCTTTGGTAATAATAGAAAACGATTAATGTTATTTTTGTGATCTAATGTCAGTTCTGGAATCCACCTGAAAACTGAATGACCCCGTTGTCTGGTTAAAATAGTGATGCGCATAGTCCTTGTTTAGTGACTGGCTCATTTAGTGACGTTCTACATTTTTCACAGTGATGAAAATTAATTTGACAACCAAGCCTTGGGTTCGCCTTTGCAAATCAATAAAGCAAAAGAAAACTGAAAGAAGACCATAACCACAATTAAGATTTTATTTTGCTTACCAACTGAGTGGCCAGTCCCAATTGTGGCTGCTAAACAAGGACAACCTGTATGATTTAACATGGAATAATACAAGTGGTTGCCAACATCATATCTGAGCTTCAAACATATGCGCCACCACTAGATGGCAGTAAAGAGATTTAGTCTGCTCCCATCTATTGGCTTAATGAATCAAACTATGGACTTCGTATAGCAATAGCACCTAGACTTATATACCACTTTACAGTGCTTTACTGCCCTCTCTAAGCGGTTTACAGAGTCAGCCTCTTGCCCCCAACAATCTGGGTCCTCATTTGACCCACCTTGGAAAGATGGAAGGCTGAGACAACCTGGAGCCTGGTGGGATTTGAACTGCAGGCAGCCGGCAGTCAGCAGAAGTAGCCTGCAATACTGCACTCTTAACCACTGTGCCACCGAGGCTCATATTACTATTAAAGATACTAATAAGCCTTATTTATTGTAAAATCTATATGAACATACTGCTGCTTTGCATAGAGCTGTTAATTCCCTGCTCAGCATTTTAAAAATATAGACACCCTCCCTCTGCAGTTCAATGAAATCACATGTTTAATCAGTCAAGAAAATTTTAATTAGTCGACCAAAGTGACATCCCTAAACGTAACACAACACTAATGGATTTGCCAAGAGCCACTGTCTTGCAAGATGCATTGAGAGTGAGAGTGATTCTGCTAATTAATTAACCTATAACAACCAGTTCAGCTCCCTCATTTTGGGTGGGGGGAGGGGAAGGTGCATTTGAATTAGTGTGCAAGCAAGCGTCTCATATAAGGCCAGTGTTTTCCTATAGGAAGTCAAGGGCACCTCATTTTAATTACCGGCAATGTTGTTGAAAAGCCAGCCAGAATGCAGACCGGTGATTTAAGATAACGGAATATTTCCCTAGCCAGCTGTGCACTAGATTCATTTACCTGGCAGGATCTATTTCTCCTTTGATTTAGAGCATCGGAGATAGTTGTACTGGAGGAGGGCGGGGGAGAGAAATCCCCATAAATTGTAAATATTCTTGCAGTGCCCTAAAAGCTATCCAATTTGTAAGACCATGCTTGGCTTGAGTCCACTTGCTGACATGCCGTGGAAGATGATGTATTGTACAGTATATAGTCGGAACCATTCGAAGGACACGAATCCAGACGTTTACAACTTTACGTTCTAGTTACTGTATTTTTCGGAATATAAGACGCTCTGAAGTATAAGACGCACCATGCTTTTGGTGAGGAAAACAAGGGAGGAAAAATCTGCTTCTGCCTCCCAGCAATTTGCCTCCTTGCAACAAACAGCAAACAGTAGAGACAATATACACTGTTTCTAGTGTTACATTTCAGACTATACTTGTACAGAGGCTGTTAACATTGATGCGCTTTTTGGAAGTATAGTTATTCTCTGCTGTTTAAAAGAAGATACAATAGCACTGGGCCTCTTCAGATCAAGGATTTATTTTAAAAAGCTTCTTCATTTTGTTAAGCTGTCTAGAACTTAGCAAACTATTTACACAAACCCAAAGATGAGATCAGGGGGGACGTTGACCTAGTCTACAGAATAAATTCAGCATATGCCAGGATAAATGAAGTACCCAGAGAGATACATATTAAATTTCTTAGAAGGTCGACTAGGGAGGGAATCTTGAAGGCGCAGAGGGAGGGTCCGTTAATTTATCAACAAAAGGAAATCGCTATCTTGAAGCAGATCCCAAAAAAGATTAGGGAGGTGAAGAGGAAGTATTCCTTCTTATCTAAAAAATTGTTTAACCAGGGGATTTGGTTTAAGTGGGCGATGCCAGAAGGGATGTTGGTGTTCTGGGAAGGAGGAAGAGTAAGGATTAAAACAGTTGCTGAGGCGGAAGTCTTTCTTAAAAAACATTCCTCTACCCTGGGGGAAGATCCGGGAGGGGCAGAGGAGGCCACGGCCCCGCCCACTGGGGGCCAGGAAGGAGAACAAGAAGACACAATTGCTAAGAGACTTAGATCAAAAAAATGACTTTTATCTTTATTAATACAGTAAAATATTTATCTGGATGTTTGTACACGACTGCCAGCATGGAATGTAGAATTTATGATGTATGCATTTATTTTCACCTTGTAGTATTATTGAAAAATGTATCACCAATGTCTTATTAAGAAGCCCTGGAGGGGCCAACGATCTCGACGTGAAAGTTCTCAAAATATTTCTGTATTTCACCATACCCTTCCCTACTTGAAAAAATTTGTAAAAACCAATAAAACTTTTGCAATAAAAAAAAATCTATAAATTCTAAATTCTAGAACAATAATAAAGCAGTCTTTAAAAAAATAAGTCTAATAATTTGAACACTCTATAGGCATTTATAGTTGTTGACTTACTTTCTTGCAGCAAACAGCAAACAGCCTGATCGGCACAAGAAAAATATATATCTACATCTCTAGTTCTGCAACCCAGGCCTGAATTCCATTACCAGTTTGGCCAAACTGGACCAAACTGGGAGCAACCCACCTCTGGTTAGAGGTCAAATACAAGTGGTGGGATAAGGAAGATGGAAATGCAAAATGAATGAATCTCATTGTATTTATCTGGCTAACTAATGCTTTTCTTTCCTTCTTTCTTTCTTTCTTTCTCTCTTTCTTTCTTTCTTTCTTTCTTTCCTTCCTTCCTTCCTTCCTTCCTCCTTCCTTCCTTCCTCCTTCCTTCCTTCCTTCCTTCCTTCCTTCCTTCCTTCCTTTCTTTCATACGGCTTAAGGTGAGACGATTCTGCATTCAGCCAGCGTCCATGACAACATGGTCTTCAGCCGAGTCTTTCAGATCTTGTACCGGAATGAAGAGATTCTCCTCAACGAATCCATGAACTTCTCTGTGCATCTCCTCCTGGATGGTGAGAGGGTGAGATGGTTTTGATTCTCTTAAAGAAGACTCCTCCTCCCACGTATATGAGCATGAGTGAAAATCCACACATGGTTATAGGTACAGTGGGACCTCAGTATTCCCCGTTGGTGGGTTTCCAGAGGCATGATGAGTACAAAGCAATTTTTTCCCCATAAGGAATACTGTACTGAGTCACAAGGAAGCTGTTCTGACCTCAACTTCCCCAACAGTACGAAGCCGAGTCCTCGTTCCAATAAACCCCTTTTATTTAATTTACAGTGAATTCCTCTCCAGCAAATCAATCTGCCTGCCTGTCTGCCCGTCCATCCATCCATCCATCCATCCAGTCTGTTTATCATCTATCTATCCATCTACCCATCCCTCTATCATCTATCTATCCATCCATCCATCCATCCATCCATCCATTATCCATCTATATTTCATCTATCATCCATCTATTGTATATAATCCATCCATCCATCCATCCACTTGGAGGCTTCTCAGTGTCCTCAGGGTCACCTGAGTAGTGCAATTGGGTGTGAAGGCTTTTGGGCTGTTTTCTGCCCTGTGTTGACTCATCTATCTCCAGTCTACAACACAATCCTTTCAACAATTCCAAGAAGGAATTGGAATACTTGGAATACTGCATACAGTTTTGGTCGCCACGATGTAGAAAAGACGTGGAGACTCTGGAAAGAGTGCAGAGAAGAGCAACCAAGATGATTAGGGGACTGGAGACTAAAACATATGAAGAACGGTTGCAGGAGCTGGGTATGTCTAGTTTGATGAAGAGAAGGACCAGGGGAGACATGATAGCAGTCTTCCGATATCTCAGAGGGTGCCACAAAGAAGAGGGAGTCAAACTATTCTCCAAGGCACCTGGGGGCAGGACAAGAAGCAATGGGTGGAAACTAATCGAGAGAAGCAACTTAGAACTAAGGAGAAATTTCCTGACAGTTAGAACAATTAACCTCTGGAACAGCTTGCCTCCAGAAGTTGTGAATGCCCCAACCCTGGAAGTCTTTAAGAAGATGTTAGATAGCCATTTGTCTGAAATGGTATAAGGTTCCTGCCCACGCAGGGGGTTGGACTAGAAGACCTTCAAGGTCCCTTCCAACTCTGCTATTGTATTGTATTGTAAGGCTCCACACCTATTTGTACTACTCAGGTGACCATGAGGACATAGATAAACCTCCAAGTGGCATCAACGACTTTCTAAAAGAATGCAAATGATCTGCTGTCTTCAAGGAGTATAAATCCATTCTCCACCTGGAAGCCGTGCGGATCTGGATGGGAAGTAACGGACTTAGGCTCAACCCGACCAAGACCGAGTGGCTGTGGTTTCCGGCTGCCCGATTCAACCAGCTTTCTCCAACGCTGGCCATAGGGGGCGAACATCTTGCCCCTGTGGATGGGGCGCGCAATTTGGGTGTCCTCCTGGATACCCGGCTGTCTATGGAAGAGCAAGTGACAGCCGTGGCCAGGAGGGCGTTTTACCAGGTTCGCCTGGTTCGCCAATTGCGCCCCCTATTGGATCGGGACGCCCTTCGCACAGTCACTCATGCCCTCGTGACATCCCGACTGGACTATTGTAACTCTCTCTACATGGGGCTCCCCTTGAGGTGCACCCGGAGGCTTCAGTTAGTTCAGAATGCAGCCGCGCGAGCAATTATGGGCACCTCTAGGTTTGCCCACGTAACACCGCTCTTGCGCGAGCTGCACTGGCTACCTGTCGTCTTCCGGGTGCGCTTCAAGGTGTTAGTTATCATCTTCAAAGCGCTCCATGGCTCGGGACCTAGCTATCTGCGAGATCGGATCCTGCCCCACACATCCTCACGACCGATTCGCTCCCACAGAGAGGGGCTTCTCCGGGTGCCGTCCACTAGACTTTGTCAGCGGGCGACGCCCAGGGGAAGGGCGCTCTCTGTGGCGGGCCCGGCCCTCTGGAACGACCTTCCCCCTGATATTAGAACGACCACCGACCTCCGCTCCTTCCGTGTAAAATTGAAGACCTATCTCTTTCGACTGGCCGGCCTTGAATAGTTCTCTCTGTCTTTTAACTACAAATATTTTAATGGGTTCTCAATTTTATATTTTTAGCACGGGTAATTCTATTTAATTCTATTTTAAGTAATGTTTGTATTATTGTATATTGTTTTTAACTATGCCTGTGCACCGCCCCGGGTCCCTGTGGGGAGAGGGTGCGGTTAATAAATCTCAATTTAAAATTTTTTAATCTAGTCAGAGCTGAAGAAGCTTCTTGGCTGAGAAGCATCTTCAAAGAAAAACCAGAAAGTCCAGTTGCCTCCTGAAAAAAAAAACCCCACCTTTGAGACAACCATGACGTGGATGACTGAGAATCTCCATAGACAATTGATTCCAATGCCAGCTTTTAATAACAAAGGGGTTTTTTTTTCTCCTAAAATTGTTCTCAGGTGGAAGAAGCATTAAGCGAAGCTGATTTCCAGCTGAAGCTGGACCTGCTTTTTACAGACAGTGAACAACAGTGAGTAGGATGCCTTTTTAAGGTGAAGTGTTATTCTCTTGCAACCAAGACTCTGGAGGCATTTTAAAATTAGGAAATAGGTTTTCTTGAACCACAGCCAGCTTAAAAAAATGCATGGAGTATTAGGTATGAACAAAACAGTTATTGGATATAGAGGAGAGAATCATGAAGAGAGAATCAGTTTTGGTCACCACAATGTAGAAAAGATGCGGAGACTCTAGAAAGAGTGCAGATGATTAGGGGACTGAAGGCTAAAACATATGAGGAACAGTTGCAGGAACTGGGTAGGTCTAGTTTAATGAAAAGAAGGACTAGGGGAGACCATGATAGTGGTCTTCCAATATCTCAGGGGTTGCCACAAAGAAGAGGGAGTCAAGCTATTCTCCAAAGCACCTGAGAGCAGAGCAAGAAGCAATGGGTGGAAACTAATCCAGGAGAGAAGCAACTTAGAACTGAGGAGAAATTTCCTGACAGTTAGGACAATTAATCAGTGGAACAGCTTGCCTCCAGAAGTTGTGAATGCCCCAACACTGGAAGTCTTTAAGAGGATGTTGGATAGCCATTTGTCTGAAATGGTATAGGGTTTCCTGGCTAGGCAGGGAGTTGGACTAGATGACCTCCAAGGTCCCTTCCAACTCTGCTATTTTATTGTATTGTAAGAACAGAACATAGAGACCATCCTGTAGAAGTGTAGATGATGCCCTCTGTTCCATCAGCATCCTGATGATTCAGTGAAAAGCATGATCACATAAATATTACCAGCTTTTTATGGTTTGCCTTTCTCTTAACAAGAGCAATTTGGGATCATAATCTAGTTTATGTTGACAGTTTCTAGTAAAATGGCATTGATGGAGGAGAAGAAGGAGAATAGAGGAAGGGGGGAAGGAGAAAGGAGGACAAGGAGATGAAGAGGGAGAAGGAGGAGAAAGAGGAGCACAAGGAGAGGAGGGGGAGAAAGAGAAAGACAGGAACAAAGAGAGGAAGGGGAGAAAAAGGAAAATAAGAGAAGGAAGGAGAAGACGGAAGACAAGGAGAGGAAGAGGGAGAAGGATAAGGAGAAACGGGAGGACAAGGAGAGGAAGTGGGAGAAGGAAGACAAGAAGAGGAAGGGGAGAAAGAGATGGAGCAGAAGGGGAGGAAGGGGAGAAGGAGAAAGAGGAGGAGAAGGAGAAAGAGGAGGAGAAGGAGAGGAAGTGGGAGATGGAGAAAAAAGACAAGAAGAGGAAGGGGAGAAGGAGCAGAAGGGGAGAAGGAGAAAGAGGAGGAGAAGGAGAGGAAGGGGAGGAGGAGAAGGATAAACAGGAGGACAAGGAGAGGAAGTGGGAGACAGAGAAGAAGGAAGACAAGAAGAGGAAGGGGGAGAGAGAGAAAGGGGAGAAGGAGAGGAAAGGCGAGAAGGAGAAAGAGGAGGATGAGAGAAAGGGGAAGAAGGAGAAGTGTACACAGGAAGCAGAAAGGAAAATACTGTAAAAGATGACAGCAGGAGCGGTAGAAGGCAAACCATTTGAGGATGCTCAGGGCAGTATCAAGAAACTGACCCTGTTGTTGCCATAATTACACTGTAGAGAGTTGAGCTGCAACCTCAGAAGTATGACTCACTGCTCAGAGAATAACAACCCATGATCAAAATTCTACTCACGCCTGAAACTCTGCAGCAGCAATCGTGTCGCAGAGCAAGCCAACATCTCAATTTTCTCAACTCTTCTATCCTCTCCTTCCAGGCTGAGAGACGTCCTGAGCATCCCGGTCATCAGCAGCCGCACATTGAGGCTCCACTTCCACCCCAGGCAAGGCCTACATCACCACGTCCCTGTCATGTTTGACTACTTCCACCTGTCGGCGGTCACGGTTACTCTACATGCTTCTCTGGTGGCTTTAAACCAGCCCCTCCTCAGGTACAGCGAACCTGGTTTGACCTAGGCTCCACAAGAGCATGAAGCAAACTCCTTGTCCTGAGGAAAAAACCCTTTAATCAAAACCCTTTGATTAATTTTCTGTGAATTCTGCTCATTCACATCCAGAAAAGTCTTTCGAGGGAGGATTTACAGCCACAGACCTTATCTGGCTTGGAGAGCTGCCAGGCCGACATCGGCAAAACTTGGCCTGGAGCCTCTGAGAGTCACAAACCAATTAAGCGAACTAATTGTCTCCTGCAAACGCCACTCCCCTTCCGCTCCTCTTTTATTCCCTCTGAGAGGGGCCTTTCATTGTCCCACCTGTGGCCTTACTCCCAAGTCTACCCCTGTTCTTTAGCTGTTCCCTTCGTCTGGCAAGGACTTCAACTCCCAGAATTCCCCAGCCATTATATTCTGCCTTCAGGTGCTATTCTGACCGAGGCTTCTCAAGACCCTGAAACAAACTCCTTGTCTCAACAAAAGTCCTTTTTATTATTTACTGTGAATTCTGCTCATTCACATCCAGCCAAGTCTTTCAAGGGAGGATTTACAATCACAGACCTTATCTGGCTTGGAGAGCTGCCAGGCTGATATCTGCAGAACTTGACCAGGAGTCTCGGAGAGTCACCAACCAATGAAGTGAACTTATGGTCTCCTGCAAACTCCACTCCCCTTTCGCTCCTCTTTTATTTCCTCTGGGAGGGGCCATTCATCCCCCACCTGTGGCCTTACTCCCAAGTCAACCCCTTTTCTTTAGCTGTTCCCTTCGTCTGGCAACTCTGTGCATGTGCACACTGGGAACAGGCTCCAGCTGTTCATCTGCCTCACTGATGTCTGACTCTGAAGGCAGCTGATAACTGGCATATGGCTTTGGCCCCATCTCTGCCTCCGACACAGAGCCCTCCTCAGAGCCTTCCCCAGACTCCAGGACTGGCCCATGTTCCTCCCAAACCTCTTCATTGTCCGAATCTGCAGCGAGCTCCGGTGGCCACTGGTGGGTCACAACAAAACCATCATTTTCCTAAAGAGACAGCGCAAGAGGATTTTGCAAATCCTTCCAAAGTGATGTGCATCCTACCCCAATAAATCAGTTATCTTCAAATCCTTAGATTAGGTTCAGCCAGATTACTCCAACTCTGGCCATTGAGGGCAAAACACCGGCCCCCGTGCAGAGGGTGCACAATTTGGGTGTCCTCCTGGATTCCCGGCTGTCCATGGAGGACCATGTGGCAGCCGTGGCCAGGGGGGCGTTCCATCAGGTACACCTGATGCGCCAATTGTGCCCCTTACTGGACCAGGATGCCCGGCGCACAGTCACTCAAGCACTCGTGACGTCTCGACTCGACTACTGTAATGCTCTCTACATGGGGCTTCCCTTGAGGTGCACTGGAAAGCTGCAGTTAGTCCAGAATGCAGCCGCGCGGGTGATTACGGGAGCGCCTAGACACTCCCACATAACACCTATCCTGCGCGAGCTGCACTGGCTTCCTGTGGTCTTTCGGGTGCGCTTCAAGGTTTTGACGACCATCTTTAAAGCGCTCCATGGCTCGGGACCTAGTTACATGCGAGACCGTCTCCTGCCCCATACATCCCTAAGACCGATACACTCCCACAGAGAGGGCCTTCTCAGGGTGCCATCAGCTGGACAATGCCGACTGGTGACACCCAGGGGAAGGGCCTTCTCTGTGGCAGGCCCAGCCCTTTGGAACGACTTACCCCCTGAACTTCGCACCATCTCTGACCTCCGCCTCTTCCGCAAGTGCCTAAAAACACATTTGTTCCATCTAGCCGGCCTAACGTAACCTCCATTATGACTTTTAGATAGTTTTAAATTTTGGGAATTTTAATTTGGTTTTAGCGCAGGATCTTCATTAAATACGTTTTTTAAATTTTTTATGTTTTTGTATGTATTTTAATATTCCTGTGCGCCGCCCTGGGTCCATTTTGGAGAAGGGGGGGGGGTATACATTTAATTTAAAAAAATAGGCAATTCTTGATTTCAACATTTGAAGCAAAATGGCCTAGTCCTGCAGCTCATAATGGAAAGAACCAGAAGGAAGGGGAACCAGAAGGGGTAGATGGACCCGTGTGTCCCTTTTACAGGCATGTAAAAATAATCAATTGTTCCTAGCGCAGATAGGAAATGAGGGAGATTTTGATTGTGAAGTATATACCTACCTTCCTGAGCTTTCCACCTCTTCTCTTTTTTGCGTAGTTTTGCTCGGCCAGGAAGATCCTCCTGGCTTGGGAAAGGCAACTTGGATACGGGACCAGATTTAACTGGGATGTCGCTAGAAAACCTGGTTTTCGGAGCAGGCTACTGCAGACCAACAACATCTGAGGTAAAAAAAGCTGTGTTGCTTGGAGGTGTTGATGACATTCTGAGGTAAACTTGACCTTCTGTAGGAAAGGGCTACCAAACTGTCAATGAATTGCATTGCTTAAAATTACACTAGTCCTCAACTTAAAATGATTTTTTTCAGTGACCGGTTGAAGTCCCACTGCACTGAAAAAGTGATTGATGACAGTTAAGTTTGCAGGAAATCAGTCCGAGACAGGCTAGTCATAGTAATAGGTTTATTTGCAGCGAACAAGAAACTATATACAGGATGAAAAGTGCGGTTCTAAAAGGCTTCCCCGCTTTGACAGCTATTTATATTTTTTCTCAAAGCGGGAAAAACCTTAGCCAGACAGAAAGTCTGGAACCGGCCAGCTGCGCCTTGGCCAATCAGACGCGACTGGCTGTTACAGTGTTTAACAGACCTCCGGGTCAATCTTAGTTCACCAGACTGAATGGCTGGTCTTAGGTTGAGGATGTAACACCCCTTTCCCCCCAGTCACTGCGCATGCTTTACAGATAACTATCTGTCCAAATGGTTGCGCACGCATAGTCCTTTAAATAGGCGGGGCGGTGTCGGATCCGCCCAGAACGCCTCAGTTGCGCTGGAGAACTTCCGGGGGTAAGAGGCCCCTGTTGAGGCTCCTCCCCACAGGGAGTGGAGTTCCAGGGTGCGTCACTGCGGCCTACCCCCGGAGGTGGAGTCAGCTGAGGCGAAGATGACAACTCAGATAAGTTAAAGCGAGGGGGCGTGGAGGCCGGCTCTGGACTGAGGTGTGGTCGTTGGTGATTGTTAAATTGTTCTGTTGAGTCTCCTTGTGGGGCGGTTTGTGATGTTTCGCCGCGGAAGGCCGGCGCCTCGAATTGTTGGTTAAATGGATAGTCTGGAACAGAAAACTTTGAAACTTGTAAACCCTCTTGTACCTCAGTTTGAGAAAACTAATGTGGCCAAAACGCGGCCAACGGGCAGGACTGACCTGGAGTGGCAAAAGCCGGTGATTGCAGGCGGCGCCTCAGCTGATCCAGGTGGCGCCACCACTCAGATCCATCGGACAGCCTGACCCTGTAGGAACAGGGGCCTGTTAGGTCAATGATGGAAGCTGGCACCCAGCACGGATCCCCCGAATAATTCCTAGCCCAGACCAGGTCACCCTTAGCAAAGAGGCGGGAAGGGGCATCCCCCAGGTTGCTCAGCTGCACCCCGTTGTAGTTGGGGTGCAGTCTGTCCAAAGTGGTCCGCAGGCGTCGACCCATCATGAGCTCAGCGGGGCTCTTCCCTGTGGCCGGGCAAGGAGTGGAATGCTGACCCATGAGGTAAGCAGCCACCCTTGCAGGCCAGTCTCCCTTATCCAGCCGGGCCAAAGCCTCCTTGGCCGAGCGCACGGCTCGTTCCGCACGGCCGTTGGACACCGGGTGATAGGGAGCTACTGGCATGTGGCGGATCCCTTGTGAGGCCAGGAATTCCTGGAAGGTGGTGGAATGGAATTGCGGGCCGTTGTCGAACACAAGGGTGTCCGGCAATCCATGCGTTGCGAAAATGTGGTGCAAAGCCCGGACTGTGCTCTCCACCGTGGTACAGGCCATGAGGACCACCTCCACCCAGCGGGAGTACACGTCCACCACCACCAGGAAGGACTGGCCGTGGAAGGGACCCGCGAAGTCAATGTGGACCCGGGACCAAGGGCTTTTGGGGATGTCCCATTCCCTGGGGGGAGACACCAGTGGGGAAGGACGTGACGATTGGCAGGTTGGACACGCAGCGAACCAGGCGGCTACCTCTGCATCCATGCCGGGCCACCAAACATAGCTCCTGGCCAATGCCTTCATTCGAACTATGCCCGGGTGGGTAGCATGGAGAGACTGTAGCACCTGGTGTCGCAAGGGAGGAGGAATGATGACCCGGTCCCCCCAGCACAAGCAGCCACAATGGAGCGAAAGCTCCATCTGGCGTGTCTTGTAGGGCCGAAACTCATCGGCCACGCTGCCCGAAGGCCACCCACACAGAACCCATCTGGACACCTGAGTGAGGACAGGGTCAGACTGGGTGTGGGCAGCGACGTCCGAAGAGGACAAGGGGATGTCGGACTCAGGAACGGCCAGGACAGAGAGAGACGGAACTGGCGTGGGGTCCACCTCGGGGAGGGGGCAGCGGCTAAGGGCAGCGGCGTGCCCTATCAGCTTGCCTGGACGGTATAGCAGCGTATAGTCATACGCTGTTGGAACTCCGTCCACCAGGTATCCTGGGAGAGAGGATGGGGTGAGTCGGATGGTCACCGGCCAACAGCCCAAGGAGAGGCTTGTGGTCGGTGACAATGGAAAAGGTCCGCCCGTACAGATAGGTGTGGAATTTTTTAATCCCGGACACCACAGCCAGAGCCTCCTTGTCAATCTGGCTGTAGTTTCTCTCCGTGGGAGACATTGTCCGGGAATAAAAAGCAATGGGGGCCTCTGAGCCATCGGGCAGGACATGGTTCAGGACAGCCCCCAGGCCAAATCGGGAGGCATCGCATGCCGGAATCAGAGGGAGCCTGTCACCATACTGGACTAGGACAGCCTCTGATGTAAGCATAGCTTTTACAGCCGCGAACGCATGTGCTTCATGGTTGCCCCAGCGCCAGGCTGTGGATCGGTCAAGTAACCGATGCAGCGGCTCGGCTAGCGATGCCTTGTGGGGGATGAATGGCGCGTAAAAATTCAGAAGGCCGAGGAATGCCTGCAGCTCTGCTTTAGAGGCAGGAGTGGGGGCGTTTTGTATTGCCTCAACCTTAGAGGGGGTGGGGTGAATTCCCTGGGCGTCAATCATGAAGCCCAGGAATTCGACCCGCGGCGCAGCAAATGTGCATTTGCTGCGCTTCAATTTTAAGCCCGCGCCCCTGAAAATCGAGAGGACCTTCCGTAATACTTTGGCGAGTTCTGATACGCTGGATGAAGCTATCAGAACGTTGTCAAAATAAGGAACGATGCCAGGGAGCCCATGGAGCAAATGCTCCATGAGGCTCTGGAAGATCCCCGGGGCCACGGAAATGCCGAATTGTAAGCGGCGACAGCGAAAAGCCCCTCGGTGGGTGACGATGGTCTAAGCCTCCGCAGCCTTGTCATCCACCAGGAGCTGTTGGTAGGCCTGCGCCATATCCAGCTTCATGAATATGCAGCCCCTTCCTAAAGAGTGGAGTAGGTCCTGCACAACCAGAACTGGGTATGGGTTCACCTGAAGTCCTCGGTTTATGGTGGATTTGTAGTCGGCGCATATGCTGACTGACCCGTTGGGCTTAATGGAGACCACTATTGGGATCTCCCATTTCGCCTGATCAACGGGTTCGAGCACGCCCTGCGCCACCAAACTTAATTTAATTTAATTATTAGACTTATAAACCGCCCCCTCTCCCCGAAGGGACTCGGGGACGGTCCAACTCCGCCTCCACCTTGGGCTTCAGCGCGAACGGCAACCTGCGGGCCTTCAGACGGATTGGAGCAACCTGAGGGTCTACGTTGAGCGAGACTGGGGTGCCCTTGTAGGAATGCTAGTTCATTCTGGTTAGCACTTATACACCTATCCTTGGTGCACTGTGTGGGATTGAACTAGTTTTACACCAGCTAACTGGCTTTCAGGTTGCTGGCTTTTCCAAGCTCCTCTGCCAGTTTTTCCTCACCTTACTTTATGGATGCATTGCCTGACATTCAGCCAGGTCCAGCACATGTCAAGATTGATTGACACTCTCACCTATATTCCACTTCACTTGCAGCTGGACAAAGAAAAGAGAAGTGGGTGGAATGGAATACAAGGGTTAGGAAAATGGCATCCAAGGATCATTGGTTCCCATGAGACACTGCTCCAACTTCAAGGACAGTCCATGGAGATGTCCCAGAGTGGTCGGCTGGTTCCCATAACAAAATGAACAGAACTGATTGATGGATATAATAGATGTAATGGACTATGGGCAGCCCATGGGGAAAGGGGGAATGAACTATTTGTGCTTTGCGGGGAAGCCCAGAGCTGGTTTTGCTTCTTCTGTGCCAATGTGGTTTATTCAGTAATGTTTATGTTCTTGGTAAAATAATGTCCAGGTGTTTCTTTTTCTGGACTCAACAACTGGACAGTCCACAACTAGGTTCCACTCTCTGCACACACAAACACAGCTAGGGTTTTCCCACCAAAGTAGTACCCATTTATCTACTCGCAATAGTGCATGCTTTCAAACTGCTGGGTGTACAGGAGCTAGGGATCAAGTGACGGGAGCTCACTCCATCTCACAGAGCCGGGCTCGAACTGCCAGAGTGCAGACCATTTCTGGTTGACAATTCCAGCATCATTAATCTTCTGTGCCGCTGTGTTCCCTTTATGCCACTTTATCCCACACATACATTATATTGTCTATCTGTCACTATTGTTCGGATTTAATTAATCTTTTTCCACTGCTTAAAAAATCAATTGACATTTTTCAAATTTCCCCTTGGATGCTAAAAAAATAAATAAATCATTTGGAATTGGACTGCATTGGCAGCCGAGGAGAAGCAGATTCTTAATAGATTAACAGAGTTGGAAGGGACTCTGCAGATCATCTAGTCCAACACCCCCACCCAAGCAGGAGACTCTACACCATTTCTGATAGATGACAGTGCAGTCTCTTCTTGAAAGCTTCCAGTGATGAAGCTCCCACAACTTCCGAAGGCAACTTCTGTTCCATTGGTTAATTGCTCTCACTGTCAGAAAGTTCCTTCTTATTTCTAGGTTGAATCTCTCCTTGTTCAGATTCCATCTATGATTCCTTATCTGGCCTTCAGGTGCTTTGGGAAATAGTTTGACTCCCTCCTCTCTGTGGCAGCACCTCAGATATTGGAAGACTGCTATCCTGTCTCCCCTGGTTCTTCTCTTCACTAGACTAGCCATGCCTAGTTCCTGCAACTATTCATCGTATGTATTAGCCTCCAGTCCTCTAATCATTTTTGTTGCTCTTCTCTGCACTCTTTCTAGAGTCTCCACATCTTTTTTGAAAAATATTGTAGCGACCAAAACTGGATGCAGTATTCCAAATGTGGCCAAATGTTTTATAAAGCAGTACTA
The DNA here is from genome assembly GCA_039707465.1 of Rhabdophis nuchalis. Taxonomy (NCBI): domain Eukaryota; kingdom Metazoa; phylum Chordata; class Lepidosauria; order Squamata; family Natricidae; genus Rhabdophis; species Rhabdophis nuchalis. The sequence goes on along the minus strand of CM077645.1, from coordinate 216,400,020 downwards.
ATAATGGAATGGAATGGAATGGAATGGAATAGAATAGAATAGAATAGAATAGAATAGAATAGAATAGAATAGAATAGAATAGAATAGTTTATTGGTCAAGTGTGATTGGACACACAAGAAATTTGTCTTTGGTGCAGAGGGTCTCCATGTACGTAAAAGAAAAGATACATTCATCACAAATCGTAAGGTACAACAATGATAGTCAAATGGTAGAAATAAGCAATCCAATCATACTAGGAAAGAATCAATATAGATCGTAAGGATATAAGCAACAAAGTTACATTCATACAGTCAATGTAACTTGGGGCTCGGGGCCTAGTTATTTGCGTGACCGTCTCCTGCCACATACCTCCCACTGACTGATTCCCTCCCACAGGGAGGGCCTCCTCAGGGTGCCTACTGCCGATCAATGCTGGCTAGTGGTGCCCAGGGGCAGGGCCTTCTCTGTGGCAGGGCCAGCCCTCTGGAACGACCTACCCCCCGAACTTCGTACTATCATGGACCTTCCCCACTTCCGCTGCTCACTCAAGACATTCCTTTTCCATCAAGCCGGTCTAGCTTAGAGTTTAGAACTCTGGTGCGATACAGCTCTAGCCAATTAGTAAATGGATGTTTGGTATTTTAAATGGGAATTTTAGCACAGGTTTCTTATTTAATTCATTTTAATTATTGTTATTGTATTTGTTGTTATTTATTTGTGATTTTTAATTCCCTGTGCACAGCCCTGAGTCCATCTCGACGGAGATAGGTGTGGTATATAAATTGAAATAAATTGAAATTGAACATGGAAAAGTGGGAGGGGATGGGCGATAGGAACAATGAGAAGATTAAGAGTAATAGTAATGCAGACTTAGTCAATAGATTGACAATGTTGAGGGAATTATTTGTTTAGCAGAGTGATGGCATTTGGGGAAAAACTGCCCTTGTGTCTAGTTGTCTTGGTGTTCAGTGCTCTATAACAGTGATGGCGAACCTATGGCACGCGTGCCACAGGTGGCACGCGGAGCCATTTGGCAGGGCACGTGAGGTGCGTGCTGGCCAGCTGATTCAGCCATTTTTAAAACCATTTTTCGCCCTCCCCAGGCTTTATAGGAGCCCTCCAGAGGTTTCAGGAGCTTCCCTGAAGCCTCCAGAGGACTAAAATTGAGCAAACTGGAAGTCACTTCCTATTAAGCCTCTGGAGCCTGGGGAGGGCGAAAAAAGCATGTGAAAAATGTGGGGGAGCACTTGTCATGCATGCATGCATGCATGTACACTGGGGGGGGCACGCATTGCATTATGGGTGTGGCACGCTGGCACACGACCTCCCTGCGCTCCCTCCCCCTTATGGCACGCGAGCCTAAAAAGGTTCGCCATCGCTGCTCTATAATGTCGTTTTGAGGGTAGGAGTTGAACAATTAATAACGGGAGCTCCGAGATACTCCCATATAACACCAATCCTGCGCGAGCTGCACTGGCTTCCTGTGGTCTTTTGGGTGCGCTTCAAGGTTTTGACGACCATCTTTAAAGCGCTCCATGGCTCGGGGCCTAGTTATATGCGAGACCGCCTCCTGCCCCATACATCCCTCAGACCGATACGCTCCCACAGAGAGGGCCTTCTCAGGGTGCCGTCAGCTGGGCAATGCCGTCTGGCGACACCCAGGGGAAGAACCTTCTCTGTGGTGGGCCCTGCCCTTTGGAACGACCTTCCCCCTGAACTTCGTACCACCTCGGACTTCCGCCTCTTCCGCCAGTGTCTAAAGACACATCTTTTTCAGCAAGCCGGCCTAGCCTAACCTCCCGCTGGGGCTATTTTAGATAGTTTTAAATTGGGGTTTTTAATTTGGTTTTTAGCATAGGATTGTTTCATGTAATTTAATATGCTTTTACATTTTGTATATTCTGTTTTATATGTTTTTAAATTCCTGTGCGCCACCCTGGGTCCTTCGTGGAGAAGGGTGGGATATAAATCGAATTAAAACTAGAAAAACTAAACTAGAAACTAGAATTTATGTCCAGGATGCGAAGGGTCCGTAAATATTTTCAGAGCCCCTTTTTTGACTCATGCAGTATACAGGTCCTCAATCGAAGGCAGGTTGGTAGTAATTGTTTTTTTTTTAATGCAGATCTAATTATCCTCTGAATTCTGTGCCTGTCTTGTTGGGTTGCAGAACCAAAACAGACAGTTATAAAGGTGCAGATGACAGACTCAATAATTCATCTTAAGTGATTGTCCAGTAAGTCTCCAAGATCCCTATTGCGTTAAGCCACATTTTTATTTATTTATATTTATATCAAATTTATACCCCTCACCTTCTCCTAAAAAAGGACCCAGGGCGCTGCACAGGCAATATTAAAACAATACATATATACAAAAATATTTTTTTTAAAAAACTATTAAACTATGACCCTGTGCTAAAACAATTATAAAACCCTCTAATTAAAATTTATAGCAGTAAAAGTCAGAAACGGAAGGTTATGCTAGGCCGGCTTGTTGAAATAGGAGCGTTTTGAGACGCTGGCGGAAAAGGCGGAGGTCCGAGGTGGTGCGTAGGTCGGGGGGCAGGTCGTTCCAGAGGGCGGGGCCCGCCACAGGGAAGGCCCTTCCCCTGGGTGTCGCCAACCGGCAATGCCCAGCCGACGGTACCCGGAGAAGGCCCTCTCTATGGGAGCGGATCGGTCGAAGGGATGTATTGGGCAGGAGGCGGTCTCGTATGTAGCTAGGCCCCGAGCCATGGAGCGCTTTGAAGATGGTCGTCAACACCTTGAAGTGCACCCAAAAGGCCACAGGTAGCCAGTGCAGCTCGCACAGATTTGACCTGGTCTGTACTTTTACAGCTCTTTTTTTTTTCTTGCCTAAATGGAGAACTGTACTTTTCTCTGCATTGAATTTCGTTTTATTAGAACAGGGCCCAGTGTTCTAACTTCTGCCGCCATCCATCTGGATTTTGAGCCTCTCTTCTGGGGTGTCGGCTATTCCTGTATCTCTATGCCTTTGCTAGCCAAAATATGTAATTTAAGGACAGGCTGGCTCTACTCCTCAAAGCTGAATAGCAAGGAAATGCTACATGGAACAGATGGCAGAAAGAACAAGGTGTTGCTTGTCAGAAGAATTTGCCTTTCCTTGCAAGGACCGGATTTCCTTGACAGTCCTACTATTTTTTTGAAAAGCGACAGCCATACAAGTACCGATGACAAGGCCCACTTTTGAAGCTCGCCAGCTCCTGCAACCCGATTTATTGAATTTCTTTTACATAAGGGGGATGAGTTCAGCGGAAATTCAGCGTTGCTTTTCAGTTAGCCTCGGAGGTCCGAGGTGGTGCGTAGGTCGGGGGGCAGGTCGTTCCAGAGGGCGGGGCCCGCCACAGAGAAGGCTATTCCCCTGGGTGTCGCCAGACGGCATTGCCCGGCCGATGGCACCCTGAGAAGGCCCTCTCTGTGGGAGCGGATCGGCCGAAGGGATGTATGGGGCAGGAGGCGGTCTCGCATATAACTAGGCCCCGAGCCAAAACGTTTGGTATGCCAAAAATGCTGTATTTAGTGTATAAGACACACCCAGATTTTCACCCTCTTTTAGGGGAAAAAGGTGCATCTTATACTCAGAAAAGTACGGTAGGTTGTTATATTTTGGGGAGAGGATTTATATTTGGTTGCATAGGGGGTAAGCCAAATATATCTTCTGTATCAACGTTTTCCAATAGTCTTGATATTCCTGCAAGCCACAAGGCACCCACGCAGTCAACCACCATGCAAAAGCTAACCCTACCATAGACTTTATTGAACGTGCATCCAGATACCAAACTGATGGGATTAGCCCTAGATCAGGGGTTTCAAACTCAAGGCCTGGAGGCCGGATGTGGCCCTTGGGGTTTTTAGATCTGGACCACGGGGCTGCCCTGAAAGCAGCGAAGGCCTGGCCCACAAAGCTTCTGCCAGAGAAAACGGAGAGCCACATGCAGCCCTCCCGAACTTCGTTTTCGCTGGCAGAGCACTCAGGCCACCATAGGCCATAGATGGTATTCAGCCGGTTCGGACTGGTTCGGGCAAATCGATAGTGGCAACTTGCGGGTCAGCTCACCCCTGCCCACCTGCCTTGGCTTTATGCCATCCTGTACAGCCATATTTTCTAGGCCACGTGCATGCGTGCAAGTCACACGCGCAAGCAAAGCATGTACACAGAAGGCGCCCATGCTCACAAAGCAAGTGGGGGTCAGTGGTGGGTTCTGGATCCTGTTGCAACTGGGGGCCCGGCGGCCACCAAATGAACACGCATACTGGGTGGAGCAATAATACAATAATACAATAGCAGAGTTGGAAGGGACCTTGGAGGTCATCAAAGCTACAGCTAGTCCAGAATGCGGCCATGTGGGTGATTATGGGAACCTCTAGGTTCTCCCATGTAACACCTCTCCTGCGCGAGCTGCACTGGCTGCCTGTGGCCTTTCGGGTGCACTTCAAGGTTCTGACGACCATCTTTAAAGCGCTCCATGGCTCGGGGCCTAGTTATATGCGAGACCGTCTTCTGCCCCATACATCCCTTCGTCCGATCCGCTCCCACAGAGAGGGCCTTCTCAGGGTGCCATCGGCCGGACAATGCCGACTGGCGACACCCAGGGAAAGGGTCTTCTCTGTGGCAGGCCCTACCCTCTGGAACGACTTACCCCCCGAACTACATACCATCTCAGACCTCCGCCTCTTCCGCCAGTGTCTTAAGACGCACCTTTTTCAACAAGCCGGCCTAGCATAACCTCCCATTCTGACTGTTTTTAGATAGTTTTAATTTGGGGATTTTATATATATTTTAGCACAGGGTATCGATTGATTTAATAGCTTTTTAAAATTTTGTATTTGTTTATATTTGTTATGTCTTTTAAATTTCCTGTGCCGCCCTGGGTCCTTTTTTGGAGAAGGTGCGGGGTATAAATTCGAATAAGAAGAAATCTAGTCCAACTCCCTGCCTAGGCAGGAAGCCCTATACCATTTCAGACAAATGGCTATCCAACATCTTCTTGAAGACTTGCAGTGTTGGGGCATCAAGCAGGTGACGAATGCTTCGTGCGCGGAAGCACCAAAGAGCTCAAATGGAGGTAAGGATGGCAGGCGGGCAGGTGGGCCCTCCGGAGCACCGTACTGGAATGGTACCCTCCGTACCACCTGCAACCCACCACTGGTGGGCGTGCATGGCAAAGCTTATGGGAAACCCACCTCTGCCACAGGTGCCCCTGACGTGAGTAATGTTGAGCTGGCCACGCCCACCCCAGCTCCCCGCGATCAAACACAACCTTGATATGGTCCTCAATGAAATGGAGTTTGACACCCCTGCTCTAGATGGACAAATAAGCAATGTAGGTCCCTAAAAATCGATTGATGGCTCATCTCACAGCTGCCCACCGAAAGCCACACAACTGCAAATGTGTTTTGACGATCAGCGTGATGCTTCCAAATGATAAAATCCCCACTGTGGCTGTCCTTTGTAAAGGAGTTGGCTTTCAGACTGCGCTCCTAGCTGGATAATTTCTCTGCTTTGATTCCGCTCAGAGGAGCCCAGCCTGCCAATGTCTCCGGCAGATGTCAAAGGGATTTTTTTTTTCTTCTTAAAAATCATTTCTTGCACTTGACCTCTTTGCATTTTGCAGAATAATTAAATGTCAGCCTTGTACGGCTGAAAGGAGTCCAGTTTCTTGCTGAGTGATTTTTGTACAGACAGGCTGGCCTTATTTAGTTTCGTTTGATTTTATTCTCCTCCCAGTCCTGTGGGATGCTCTGAATGCATACTGCATTCAGGGACTTAGAAGATAATTCCTTCCTTCCTTCCTTCCCTTCCTCCTTCCCTCCCTCCTTCCCTCCCTCGTTCCCCCTCTTCCTCTCACATCTCTCCTTTCCTTCGTTCCTTCATTCCTTTGTTCCTTCCTCCCTCCCTCCCTCATTCCCCCTCTTCCTCTCACATCTCTCCTTTCCTTAGTTCCTTCATTCCTTTGTTCCTTCCTCCCTCCCTCCCTCATTCCCCCTCTTCCTCTCACATCTCTCCTTTTCTTCATTCCTTCATTCCTTTGTTCCTTCCTTCCTCCCTCCCTCATTCCCCCTCTTCCTCTCACATCTCTCCTTTCCTTCGTTCCTTCATTCCTTTGTTCCTTCCTTCCTCCCTCCCTCATTCCCCCTCTTCCTCTCACATCTCTCCTTTCCTTCGTTCCTTCATTCCTTTGTTCCTTCCTTCCCCCCTCCCTCCCTCATTCCCCCTCTTCCTCTCACATCTCTCCTTTCCTTCGTTCCTTCATTCCTTCCCTCCTCCTTCCCTCTCCCCATCTCTTGTCCCTCCCTTTCCCCCCTTCCTCTCTACCCTTTCCCCCTCCCTTTTCCTCTCTATCTCCCTCTCCCTTTTCAAGTAACAAAAGAAAGAGTCTTAAATGTTTAAAAATTCGTTATTGTCCCAAATAATTGCAAGGGATACAAAAGCTACTTCAAGCTTTGCAAAATTGCCCTAAAACTAATTTCCAATATTTCTTTTTTCTTTTTTTTTCAAATCTATCCCTTAATGTAGCAAAGAAAAAGCTCATTTCAACTGTTAGTGGTACATATTTTAAAGATAAAATGTTTGATTGCTAAATTATTCCCTAAGCAATTTATTGTTGAAAAAGATGTTGAGACTCTAGAAAAAGAGAAGAGAGCAGAAAAGAGCAATGGAGAGAAGAAGAGAGAAGAGAAAAGAATGCAGAATGAAATGGAAGAGAGCAGAGCAGAACAGGGCAGAGAAGAGAATGCAGAATTGAATGGAAGAGAGCAGAGCAGAGAAGAGAGAAGAGAGGAAGAGAGAAGAGAGAAGAGAGAAGAGAGAAGAGAGAAGAGAGAAGAGAGGAGAGAGGAGAGAAGAGAGAAGAGAAGAGAATGCAGAATGGAATAGAATGGAATGGAAGACAGGAGGAGAGAAGAGGAGAGGAAAGAAGAAAAGAGAAGAAAAGAAAAGAGAAAGCAGAAGAGAATGGAATGGAAGACAGGAGAGGGGAGAGGAGAAGGGAAGAGAAGAGATTTAGGGGATAGTGTTCCAATATCTCATGACTTGCCACAAAGAAGAGAAAGTCAACATATTCTCCAAAACACGTGGCAATCTGAAAGGAGAAATTTCCTGGCAGTGAGAACAATTAATCAGTGGAACAACTTGCTCCAATACTGAAGTTTTTAAAGAAGAGATTGGATAATCATTTGTCTGAGTTTTGAGTTTTATTTGATTTATATCCCGCCCTTCTCCAAAAGAACCCAGGGCGGCGCACAGGAATTTAAAATAACATATAAATAATACAAAATACAAAATTTAAAAAGCTATTAAATATTTAAACCTGCGCTAAAACCAATTAAAATCCCCATTTTAAAACTATCTAATACTAGTCACAGCGGAGGCTATGTTAGGCCGGCTTGATGAAACCGGTGTGTTTTTAAACACTGGCGGAAGAGGCGGAGGTCGGTGATGGTACGGAGTTCAGGGGGCAGGTCGTTCCACAGGGCAGGGCCCACCACAGAGAAGGCCCTTTCCCTGGGTGTCGCCAGTCGGCATTGTCCGGCCGACGGCACTCCGAGAAGGCCCTCTCTGTGGGAGCGGATCGGTCTAAGGGATGTATGGGGCAGGTATAGGTAGGTGAAATGGTATAGGGTTTCCTGATTGAGCAAGGGGTTGGACTGGGAGACCTCCAAAGTCCCTTCCAACTCTGTTATTCTGTTGAACAGTACTAGCTGTAATGCTTGCATTAGGTTTTCAAGAGATTCTTCTTTCTATTTCGTTAATGTCTCACTGGAAATGTTCTATTGCTGTCCAAAAAGGACAGTGGAAAAGTTACAGGGCGATCCGACTTACTTATATTCCCTAATCTTAAAGATATATATATATATGGAGAAATGATGTACATCTTGCTGTCCGAGGACTGGAAGTCATAGACACAGTGGTTTGCTTATAAATGACAAGCACATTGTGTTCCTTTTCTCTGCCTCAAGCAAGCCACTATTATTTTCCTGAAATAATGATAGGTCTTAGATATTTGTTTCCATCCCCTACAGGTTTAAGAATAAGGGAGAGTTATTGGGTCAACAAAACACAGATTGTTTGTTTGTTTCCAGAGACCCAATCGTCTCCTACCAATCACTATTCACAACTTCCTTCCTCATTATTCAGGTTCGGTCTTTGTATTCCGAAAGAATTAGGTTACAGATAGTCCGGGGGGTGGGGGGATCCTGGGCATTGAAATCCACACATCTTGAAGTTGCCAAGGTTGAGACACATCGCTCTAAGCATCAGATGAGTTGTGACTTGTAATAACTTCTACTTTTAATAAAACATGGAAAACAGAATGACAGAGTTGGAAGAGTCCTTGAAGGTCTTTGACACCCTGTTCAAGCAGGATACCCCATACCAGGGGTGGGTTGCAGGTGGTATGCCCCAGTACGGGCATACTGGAGCCTGCCCAGAGCACCGGATACCATTCTGGTACAGTGCTCTGGAGGGCCCACCCGCCCACCCTCGCTCCTTACCTGTTTTGACACTTCTGTGCTTGTGCAATGCTCCGCCAAGCAGCTGGAGCATCACGGAGGCTTGTAAAAGCATCACAGGTAGGTACGGCGCATGCGCGCACTGCGCGTGCCCATGTGGGTGATGCCAGGCCCGTTCCAACTGTACCGGTTGGAACGGAATCTGGAACCCACCACTGCCCCATACTTTCAGAAAAGTATCTAGGGGTGCAGATAGCTAACAATCTGAACTGGTCTCTCCACACGTCGTCCTTAGTGAAGCGTGCAAACCAACATCTGCATTTCCTGTGTCGGATGGGAAGACCACATCTTTCTCCTCCTGTCCTGGCCATTTTTTACAGAGGCATGATTGAGAACGTTTTAACAAACTGCATCACTGCTTAGTTTGGTGGCAGCAGCTCCTCAGATAGAAAGTCCATACAGAGAGTGGTGAGGACAGTGGAGATGATTACAGGAATCATCTCACTTCCCATTATTCAGGATGCTGCTTATGAGCGCTATGTGCTTAGAGCTCGAAGCATTGTTAGAGACCCACACATACCCCCACTTTGACAGTCTGTTTCTGTTGCTCCCCTGTGGGGGGGAGGGGTTCAAGAATTTATAGCAGGACTATCAGATTCAGCTTTAGCTGCAACTTTGTTCCCTACGCCATCTATCTGGTAAAGTTACAACATAAGGGCCACAGGTACTTATGGCCTGGTTCTAAAGTTCCAATGGCTGTCTCTATCTCTACTTGTCATGTCTGGCACTCAGCAACTACCTCACCCTTACATGGTGACCTGCTTTATGACTGTCATACAATACAATAGCAGAATTGGAAGGAACCTTGGAGGTCTTCTAGTCCAACCTCCTGCCTAGGCAGGAAACTCTATACCGTTTCAGACAAATGGCTATCCAACATCTTCTTAAAGATTTCCAGTGTTGGAGCATTCACAACTTCTGGAGGCAACTTCTGTTCCACTGGTTAATTGTTCTGTCAGGAAATTTCTCCTCAGTTCTAAGTTGCTTCTCCCCTTGATTACAATACAATACAATACAATACAATACAATACAATACAATACAATACAATACAATACAATACAATACAATACAATACAATACAATACAATACAATACAATAGCAGAGCTGGAAGGGACCTTGTAGGTCTTCTAGTCCAACCCCCTGCGTGGGCAGGAACCTGATTAGTTTCCACCCATTACTTCTTGTTCTGCCCTCAGGTGCTTTGGAGAATAGCTTGACTCCCTCTTCTTTGTGGCAACCCCTGAGATATAGGAAGACTGCTATCATGTCTCCCCTGGTCCTTCTTTTCATTAAACTAGACATACCCAGTTCCTGCAACCGTTCTTCATATGTTTTAGCCTCCAGTCCCCTAATCCTCTTTGTGGCTCTTCTCTGCACTCTTTCTGGAGTCTCCACATCTTTTCTACATCGTGGTGACCAAAACTGGATGCCGTATTCCAAGTGTGGCCTTACCAAGGCATTATAAAGTGGTATTCATGACTTAGAACAATAAGGTGTAGTCTCCATTACTGTTGTAAGTTGAGGATTACCTGTAAGAAAGATTTGGACACTTAACCTTTTCCTTAATTTTCATCCTGAACATTTCCTCCTCGATCCTTTATGTCACGTTCCAAATATCATCCAGAATTAAATCAGAGTCCAAGGCAGAGCTTTCCTCAAAGTTCCAATTTAATAAGAGAGACATGTGGGTACACCTGTGGGAAACCCGAATCTGAAAGCTTCCTGGGTTTTCCCCACCCAGTTGAAAGTTCAAGATCTTGCCTCCACACCCACCAGTCCATCCCATGGTCCCATCTTCCACTGCCATGCTGGTAGTTCCACCCATCCACTTCCAGTCAGGTGCAGAGGTGCAGAGATAAAGGATGGCCTTGGGCTTCTAGGAAGGATTTGTTCTTATTTTGAAAACAAACACATTCTTCTCCTTACTATTCCCCCTCCCAACTCCCCACTAACGAAACAGCTTAGTAAAGAAAGAGAGTGTGTGTGGCAGGCCAAAGATCCTAAAAGGAATATGACACTTTATCTCTTTGGGGATATTCCCCATAACAAAACATGCTGTGGAACATCCATGCAGGTAGGAAACTCAGTGTAAGGAGCTACCAAGGAAGGCTTATCTGCTTCATGCTTCGTAACATTTCATTGGCCTTGCTTGTAAATTATTTTAAGGCTGCTCGTTGAAGTAGGAATAAGGCGTAAGATGCCTGGAGGAGCCGTTCAGCAAATATCAGAACAAAAATAGGAGCAGGATGCTAATCTCCATTGCATCAGCTATCTGGATAGTTTCGATGCCTGGCGGTAAATTGTATAAAATGGGAATGGTTTGCTTTAGCAAAAGTGAAGAATGCTGATCAAATAAAATAAAACAGTCCTGGAGGAAAACTTGTAGCAGCACATATTTTGCATATGTTTCCCAAGCAACAAAATAGAGATTAGGGGTTCTATATGTGTGTGTGTGTGTGTGTGTGTGTGTTTGTGTGTGTGAGACGTTTTTGAGCTGATCAATAAATAAATAAGTCAGGGAGACTAGGATAGATCTATTTCAAGCTTTTTAGCTCTCATCAGCTAGCCATACCCTTACTGGGATTCGAACCAGGGCTGTATTGCATGTCAGGCAAGAGCCTTTAGCCTTTCAGCCAGCCAGATTCTCTTATTGCATCAGTTGAGACAGGAGGATAAGTATCTATAATTGTTCCACAACACCCTGTTAGGGCCCCAATTATGGGAGGAGACATACTGTTTCCTTTTCTGCCTTTCGGCTCATCACCAGAGACCATCTAGACAGAAAGCCATGAGTTCCGTTGTGTAATTTTTTAATATGTGTGTTAGTTTTATGAGCTGATCAATTTATTTATTGATCAGCTCATAAAACTAACATATATATGTATATATGTGTGTATGTGTGTTTTTTAGCTCTCATCAGCTAGCCATACCCTTACTGGGATTCGAAGCCCTGGTTCGAATCCCAGTAAGGGTATGGCTAGCTGATGAGAGCTAAAAAGCTCAAAATAGATCTATCGTAGTCTCCCTGACTTATTTATTGATCAGCTCAAAAACGTAACACACATATAAAAAAAATTACACAACGGAATTCATGGCTTTCTGTCTAGATGGTCGCTGGTGATGAGCCGAAAGGCAGAAAAGGAAACAGTATGTCTCCTCCCTTAATTGGGGCCTAACAGGGTGTTGTGGAAACAATTACACACACACACACACACACACACACACACACACACTTTTAAATTCATGTAGAACTATCACGTTCTTCTTTCCTTCTTTCTTCCTTTCCTTCTTTCCTCCCTCCCTCCCTCCCTCCCTCCCTCCCTTCCTCTTAAGTGAATGTACATCAAGGATTTAGAAATGCCCAAACTGTACTCTGGAGGCTTACAGCAAAATGACTCAAAATATACAATATAATTGTGTACCTTGGGAAAACAAGCACACAAATGGAAAAATCGAACAAGAGTACCACACACAAGGGAACTGAAAGCACATGTGAAATTTCATGGCGATAGGATTCTACGTTGTTTGTACATAACAGACCTGAATAATCTTGTGCTGAATTGACAATGAACAACGCCAGTGGCCGAGAAAACTAACAAAAACAATGCTCATTCTTATTCTAAAAAGGAACAGAGGCCAAGTATCATATGTTAACATAAAAATAAGAAGATCAGCATGGCGCTGTTGGATAAGAACCAGCAGTGGGTTTCATATTTCGTTACCACCGATTCGCCCCACTTGCACCAGCCTGCTTTACACATGCATACCAGCTATGTGGGCGCACACACCCCTTCTACACATCTGCCTGGCTTTCTGTGCATGTGCTTTGCTTGTACATGCGCCATCATAGAGCATAGAGCTGGGGAGCATGGCCAGGCACAACCATGATTTCCGCTAACAGTTCAGGTGAACTGGTCCGAACCAGCTGAATACCACCTTTGATAAGAACCATGGTCTATCTAATCCATGGTGTTCTCATGTTGGCCAACCAACACAAGGAAGCCTTTTGGTCTCCTAGCAGATGGCCCTCAGAGATAGGTCCACTGCTATAAAATCGTTACAGAAGCAAAATGAATGAACATAATAACCAACACGCTGGACAAGGCCAAAGTCTTTCTTAGTCTTCCCTCTTGTTTCTCAGTAGCCAACCAACTGTATAAGTACAGGTACTCCTTGACTTACAGCCATTCATTCAATGTTCGTTTGAACAACACTGAAAAAAGTAACTCATGACCGTTTTTAATACTTAATAATAATAATAACTTTAATTTGTAAACCGCTCCCTCTCCCCACAGGGACTCGGGGCGGTGCACAGGGAGAATAAAAACAATAAATATACACATATACAAAATATACAAACATAACTAAAAACGAATTAAATCTAATACCTGTGCTAAAAATCCCATTTAAAGCTAAAATACCCAATAATTATGACTATTGCAGCATCCCTATGATCACACGATCAAAATTTGGACCCTTGACTATAGGTTTATATTTATGATGGTTGCAGTGTCCCATAGTCATGTCATCCTCTTTTGTGACCTCCTCAAAAGCAGCAGGGAAGCCTGATTTGTTGAACAACTTTGACCTTGTTGTTAAGTTAGTCTTAGCAACTGCAGTGAATGACTTAACAACGGTGGCAAGAAACATCATAAAATGGGCCAAAGCTCATATAAGAACTGCCTCACTTAATTGAACTTTGTGTCTTCCATCACTCTTTCCTATCTACTTCACTGGATGATCCCTGGTCCTACTAATTTGGAAGAAGAAGAGGAGGAGAAAGAGGAGGAAGAGGAGGAAGGGAGGAGGAGGAGGAGGAGGAGGAGGAAGAAGAAGAAGAAGAAGAAGAAGAAGAAGAAGAAGAAGAAGAAGAAGAAGAAGAAGAAGAAGAAGAAGAAGAAGAAGAAGAAGAAGAAGAAGAAGATCAAGTTTACTTTTATTTCATGTTTTTTTAAAAAATAATGAGATTTTCAGGTTTTCATAGTGGCATCTTCATGTATCTTCCTTCAAGCAATTCACATATAAGTGAAGGCCATTCATTTCAATCTTCAAATCAAGATCATTTGACTTGGAGTGATGATAGCTGTGCTAGAACTGGAAAATCTGCTTCTGACTATTTTCTGGACCAGTGAATTTTAATTTCATTTTCTGGGAGGTGTCCAAAACCCAGTAACCAGAGGCAAAAGTGAACCAAACCAAAACAAAGACATAAAAATAGATGCAGATGCAATATAGTACCGCAGCTTAGGAGATAGAACTAAGAATCTTCCATGAACTAGGCCTTGGATTAACCACTATATACAGATGTACATCTGTATTAATGACACAAGTTATATTATATTTACAAAGCTAAACTTCAAAGCTTATGAGCTGCGGTGGTGCAGTGGTTAGAGTACGGTACTACAGGCTACTTCTACTGACTTTTGGTTGCCTGCAATTTGGCAGTTCGAATCTCACTAGACTCAAAGTTGACCCTCCCTTCCATCCTTCCGAGGTGGATAAAATGAGGACCCAAATTGTTGGGAGCAATATGCCAACTCTGTAAACTACTTAGAGAGGGCTGTAAAGCACTGTAAAGTGGTATGTAAGTCTATGTGCTGTTACTATTGCTATCATGGAACTGGAAGGGATTTTTCCCCCCGTTTTCAATTTTACTTACAGTGTTGTAAATTTATTGGCAATCAGAAACTCTTGAGGATCAACTGAAAATCATCCAGCAAATCTTAATCTTCCTGTATGTCAGAGGCTCAGACGGTTACCATTCCGTGAAATCTGATAGCTGCCGGGGCTTAGAACAAAATAAACCCATTGGCATCAAGGGAATCGTAAAATAACCCACACCCTTCATTCTTCATCCTCAGTTATCTAAATTAGGCAGCAGGTCCTAAATACAAGCAAATGACATAGGCTTATATTTCTCTTCCTAAGTTAGCAACTGCCCTGTAAATAAATTGCTCTTTTCCCCAGTCCTATCTAAGAGTAGGAATCAGAGGTGGGCTTCCCATAATTTTACAACCGGTTCCCCAAACTGTGACTGTGCACCTTCGGTGCATGTGCTTTTCTCATGCGCGCAGCTTGCACACATGCACGCGGCTTAGAAAATGTAGCTAAATAGGATGGCATAGAGCTGGAGTGGGTGGGCAAGTGCAGGTCACCACTACTGGTTTGCCTGAGCCGGTCCGAACCAGCTGAATACCACCATTGGTAGGAATATGTGGAAAACTACCTAGGATTCTTCATAAAAAGATTTCTGGTGGTCCTAGCAATCAAAGACATTCTGATCAGTCAGAATATAGTGGTTGTAAGCATCTGAGGATGCTGATAAATCTTGAAGCCTTAAATGACAGGTGTCAAATGTGCTAGTCTGACCCAGCAGAAGCAAAAAACACACTCCTTATGATGAAAACATATAGAAGGATCTTGACAAACTTGAACATTGGGCACTATCTAACAAAATGAAATTCAATGGCGAAAAGAGTCAGGTTCTACATTTAGGCAAGAAAAACAAAATGCACAGGTAAAGTATAGGTGGTACCTTGCTCAATAGTATTAACTGTGAGAGGGATCTTGGAGTCCTAATGGACAACCATTTAAATATGAGCCAGCCGTGTGCAGCAGCTGCCAAAAAAGCCAACACAGTTCTAGGCTGCATAAACAGAGGGATAGAATCGAGGTCATGTGAAGGGTTAATACCACTTTATAATCCCTTGGGAAGGCCATGCTTGGAATACTGCATCCAGTTTTGGTTGCCACGATGTAAAAAAGATGTGGAGACTCTAGAAAGAGTGCAGAGAAGAGCAACAAAGAGGATTAGGGGACTGGAGACTAAAACATATGAGGAACGGTTACAGGAACTGGGTATGTCTAGTTTAATGAAAAGAAGGACTAGGGGAGACGTGATAGCAGTGTTCCAATATCTCAGGGGTTGCCACTAAGAAGAGGAAGTCAAACTATTCTCCAAAGCACCTGAGGGCAGAACAAGAAGCAATGGGTGGAAACTAATCAAGGAGAGAAGCAACTTAGAATTGAGGAGAAATTTCCTGACAGTTAGAACAATTAACCAGTGGAACAGCTTGCCTCCAAAAGTTGTGAATGCCCCAACACTGCAAGTCTTTAAGAAGATGTTGGATAGCCATCTGTCTGAAATGGTATAGGGTTTCCTGCCTAGGCAGAGGGTTGGACTAGATAACCTCCAAGGTCCCTTACAACTCTGCTATTGTATTGTAAAAAACCCTCTTTATTTACCTCTTGTAAATTAATTGCATTCATCCACCGAAAAGTGCAGGCAAAAGTCTTGCAAGGAGTTAAGTGCAGCCACAGACCTTACCAGCTCCTTGCACTCCTATCCAAAAGGCTGCAAATTAAGTTCTGGTAAGCAGTCTTTGATGCATGAAACACCATGAACAAAATCTTCAGAAATACAAATTAGCCATACCCAGTTCCTTCAACCATTCCTCGTATGTTTTAATCTCCAGGCCTTTAATCGTCCTAGTTGCTTTTCTCTGCATTTTCTCCATACTCAACCTCTTTTTTGGTCATGTCTTTAAGAAGATTTTGGCTAGCCATTTGTCTGAAATGGTGTTGGTTTTGCTGCCTAGGCAGGGGGTTGGGCTAGAAGACCTCCAAAGTCCCTTTGTATTGTATTTTGTATCTTCAAACACTCTGTTTCAAGAGTTGCTCCCAAGTTTATGTCAACTTTTACGTTAGAGGCCCTTCCATCAATGATTTCCTCTGAGGCATTTGGAGACAGGGCAATCATCTCAGTCGCAGGGGCAGTTGTGGGAGATAATCACCTTCCCATACAATTGCTTGTCACTCACCGGGGGTTGAGAGTCGAAGCTGTGATTGCCTCCAAACCTAAAGAAAGAAATGCAGGGACCAGCCTCAGCGGAGAAAAAAATAAACGTCAGGCTGGTTGTGAAGCAAATAACCCTGGAAAGGTTGGAATCCTTTATCACTGTCAGGGGGCTGCTCCGTATTTCCTCCCAAGTGATTGCCTGGCACTTTGTTTAAGTTTGCTGTGATGTTTTTATGAGTGTTTGTAAAATCGATGTTGCGAGATGCGTTCTTGTTTCGCTTCCTCCTTCCCTACTGAAGGAGACCGATCCAGGGATCAGAAATAGAGAGCTGGCAGGGAAACGATGTGGCGGTGGGATTCACTTAGGTTTACCGCTGGCTTGCCGCTATGAGAAATCGTGCGTGCTCACACCGTGCGCGCCTTCTGCACATGCGTGTGGCCTTCCATGCATTTTGCTTGCATGTGCAGCATGCATGCGCACGGTGTCGAAAACAAGGCTACACGGGATGTTTTGGAGCTGGGGCGGGGTGGGGGGAACTGCCACCTGAAGTTTGCCGCTACTGGTTGAGGCAAACCAGTCCGAACCAGCTGAATACCACCTCTGAAACGATGGCACCTTTTTCTGGAGAAGTGAATGGGGCTACTCTAAGGTGACCAGATTTTGAAACTTCCAAAGTGGGACTCCGTCGGCAAGGGGGGGGGTGCGTGTGCACGCTCTGGCATGGCATGCGCCTGCGCAGAGGCTGTGGCGGCGATCCGGCGGCGCTGAGACCCCCTGGCTTGGGCGGGAAGGCGGCCCGAGCCGGCCACTTTCAGCTCAGGCCATCACGCATGATGGGCTGACAGCAGCCGGCTCGGGCCGCCGTCCTCCGCGCCGCCAGCCCGCCGCCCACCACCGCCTTTAAAGAGGGCCCTCTTTAAAGGCGGCGGTGCTGAGAGCCGCTGGCTCAGGCGGGAAAGGGAAAGTTGGCCCGAGCCGGCCGCTGTCAGCCCATCATGCTGGCGTGATCACTCATGGCCCGAGTTGAAAGCGGCCGCCTCGGGCCCTCTGCGCAGGTGTGTGACGTGCTGGAGCACGCGCGCCCCCCCCTCGGCCCCGATGCCCGAGCCGCCCGAGCCGGTGCTCAGAGTTGCACGCCTGAGCGCGTACAGAGCGCCCGCTGCCTGCCCGCAAAAAGCGGGACATTCTGAAGAGGGGGCGGGGCACGGGACATCTGCTGGTGAACCGGGACTGTCCCGCCAGAAGCGGGACGGATGGTCACCTTTGGCTTCTCTGCCCATTGTTGACCTGCAGAATGAAATAGATGCTTGTTTTGGCATCCAAATTTTTGAGAATGAAAGAATGAGGATTGGACTTGCTGATGGGTCTATGGATCTGGGAGAGAGACAGCAGGAATCCAGAAAAACAAGGAGAGATGTGTATGGAGACTCTCAATTGTCCAGATCATGGCTGTCCCATGTCACATGTGCAGAAGCAAAAAACAAGATGGTGGCACCTATGGCACCACCAACTGGTCTGAACCGGTAGGAGCCCACCTCTGCTCCCATGGCCCAACTGGTCGTCGGGTCTCAGTTATGCATGCAGGGTTTTGGAGTGTGTGCGGGGGCCATGTGAGCATGCACAGGGGTGGGGTACACCGGTTGGAGCATGCACAGTGGGTTGAGCACATGCAAATGTGTGTGTGTGCAGGGTGGCATGTGCGGGGGCATGCATGGGGCAGGACACACACACAGGGGCCATACACGCATTGCATTTTGGGGTTCAGGTACATGCGCGCATATATGGGCACTCGGTCCAGAAAAAGTTAGCCATCACTGGCTTAAGAAGTTGATCTCCTTTCTGAAATCAGCCTGAAATAAAAACACCATGGCTTAGTTCACTTCTGGACAGTGGTGGGTTGCAGGCGGTACGCCCCACTATGGGCCTACCAGTGCCTGCCTGGAGCACCAGGTACCATTCCGATACGGTGCTCCAGAGGGCCCACCAGCTCCCCTGAGCTCCTTACCTGAACTTGAGCTCTTCGATGCTTCCGTACACGGAGTGCACAGCATCTGCATGATGCTCCGCTGAGGCTCACAGAGGCATCACAAGAGATAAGGATGCATATGTGAGCTACGCGCATGCTGAGCACGTTCATGTGGGGGAAGTTGTGCACGTCTTATTATTTTTAATTGGTTTTTCATCAAGAAAAAAGAAGAAGGAAACAGTGTTGTGATGAAGAAATTGGATTTAAAACAATCGTGGATTGAGCCACTGGAATCTGGCCATTCTAATTTTGGTTTCTTTCTTTCTCCCAACCAGCTTCTGTTAACCCAGATGGGGCGATTTATAATCTCCATCTTTGGGGAAACAACTTGGCAAGTTCCTTTTAGGAGTCGTCCGCCCTCTGATTGCTTGAGTGAGAAAATAAGTTAGAAAAATGGACGAGGATAGAAAGGAGCTGAACAGCTTTTAAGGCATTTTATTTCTGGCTGGGAACAGTCAGAAGGCTTATTTTGTCTTCCTGATGTTTGGGGTTAGAAAGTGTCAAGATTGTCTGTCTGTCTGTCATCTATATCTATCTATCTATCTATCTATCTATCTATCTATCTATCTATCTATCTATCTATCTATCTATCTATCTATCTATCTATCTATCTATCTATCTATCTATCTATCTATCATCTATCTATATTGTATCTATTATCCATCTACTGTATATATATCTTTTTCATCTATCTTTCGCATCTATCTTTCCCATCCATCCATCCATATTGTATCTATCATCCATCTACTGCATATATCTTTCTCCTCTATCTTTCTCATCTATCTATCTATCTATCTGTCTGTCTGTCTGTCTGTCTGTCTGTCTGTCTGTCTGTCTGTCTGTCTGTCCATCCATCCATCCATCCATCCATCTATATTGTATCGTTCATCCATCTACTGTGTATCTTTCTCATCTAGCTTTCCCATCCATCCATCCATCCATCCATCCATCCATCCATCCAGTCTGTCTGTCTGTCTGTCTGTCTGTCTGTCTGTCTGTCTGTCTGTCTGTCTGTCTCTATCTATCTATCTATCTATCTATCTATCTATCTATCTATCTATCTATCTATCTATCTATCTATCGTATCTATCAATCATGCACTAGGGAAACCAGTAGATCCAGGCAGTGGTGGGATTCAATTTTTTTTACTATCAGTTCTGTGGGCACGGCTTTGTGGGTGTGGCTTCACGGGTGTAGCAGAGGAAGGCTACTGCAAAATTCCCATTTCCTCCTCGCCCCACTAACCTGCTTTCCAGCTCCATTCTCCTGTTCAGGGCAACAAAAGAAGATCAGCTGGGGGGCAGCAGGGGCGAGGCCAGCCTATTTGTCAGTTCTCCGAACTACTCAAAATTTCCACTGCTGGTTCTCCAGAACCTGTCAGAACTGGCTGAATACCCACCTCTGGATCCAGGCAGTTCAAGTGCCTATAAAGATTTATTGTAAGAATAAGCTCTCAAGAAGAATCTGAACTACTAAATATCAAAGGAAATTAGCAGGAGTTAAGAATAGAAAGGAATTCAAAAGTGGGCTGGACAAAGTGTGAAGGGATTCATGACCGATGATGCATTTGACCCCTTCCTCAGGTTCAGCCTGGTCATCCCATCCATCCATCCATCCATCCATCCATCACATCTATCTATCTATGTTTCTCATCTATCTATCTATCTATCTATCTATCTATCTATCTATCTATCTATCTATCTATCTATCTATCATCCATCCATCCATCTCTATCTATCCATCCATCCATCCATCCATCTCTATCCATCCATCCATCCATATCTATCTATCTATCTATCTATCTATCTATCTATCTATCTATCTATCTATCTATCTATCTATCTATCTATCCATCCATCCATCCATCCATCCCTATCTATCTATCTATCTATCCATCCATCCATCCATCCATCCATCCATCCATCCATCCATCCATCCATCCATCCATATCTATCTATCTATCTATCTATCTATCTATCTATCTATCTATCTATCTATCTATCTATCTATCCATCCATCCATCCATCCATCCATCCATCCATCCATCCATCCATCCATCATCTATCTTTATCATCTCCTCCCTTCATTCCCCCCTCCCTCCTTCCCTAAGCCATGAGATTTCAGAACAGTCCTTAGACTGTTCTTTGAGCACTAATACTGCATTCTCCTAAAAGAAGATATAATGAGCATTGTTCCTAATTATTTCTTTCAATTTATGTCACTCCCACATGTTTGTTTCTTTGTTACTAATCACTGCGTCACATTTTGCAATGAACTGCCATATAATTGAAAGGAGGAGTAGCATCAGGAACAGCGATGAAAATGATAAAATATATTCATTAAAAGTTTGGGATGCTGCAAAACTGTTTACAGGGTGTGTTTTGTGCCATATTTCAGGAGAAGCTATTGGAAACAAGATTTAATTATCTTTGTGATGTGATATCTTGAGCTTTTCTTTCTTTCTTTCTTTCTTTCTTTCTTTCTTTCTTTCTTTCTTTCTTTCCTTCCTTCCTTCCTTCTTCCTTCCTCCCTTCTTCCTTTTCTTTCTTTCTCTCCCCTCCCCTCTTTGCCCCTTCTCCCCTCCTTCCTCTCCCCTCCCTTCCCTTTCCTTTCTTCCTCCCCTCCTTTCTCTCCTCTCCTCTCCTCTCCCCTCCCTTCCCTTCCCTTCCCTTCCCTTTGCAATTGCTTTCATTTCAGACCTGATTGGAGCCATCCGTTTGAGGGTAGGAGGGGTGAAACCAAAAATAACAGTTGCATGTTTCTGGTGCTATTCTTGGAAAATCCATTGCACAGGGTCAAGTCTATTGTTCTCTTGTGGATTTAATGCAGCTCACACGGAAGGCAAGGACTATGTTGAAAAGTTTCCCTAAACATCATTCGTACGTTATTAGGATAAGCTAGTAGGGGTGCTAAATGCAGGCCTTTGCTTGCAGTGAACAATCCAAAATCTCTCACAAAGCAGAAGGCTTGAGTAGACTCCATCAGTGTCCTTTCCAAAATCTTCACCATCTTTTAATGACCCCCATAATCCCTTGCTGGGTGGAGTCTGGGCAACTAAATTAAGCTGACCAGATTTTAACATTGGTAAAGCAGGACACCATTGCCAGTGGGGGGGGGGGGCTGCGGCCTTTCGTGACTTACGTGAGTGAGCTGGAGGTGGCCAAGGAAAACCTGAGTGAAGCTTTGGGCGAAAATGTGAAGCAGTAAGTGATCATCAGGCGCCTTTCTCCCCCACACCCTCTGTCGTTTCTTCCTTAAGCCGTTGGCTGTATTTTTGCAGCAGAGGAGCGCTATTCCCATAGTGGCCGGGGGGGCGGTGGAGTGGGGCGGGCGCTCTGCTCGCACTCAGAGGCGGCCTGTGGCCAGGGCAGCAGCATGGGGCGCGGACCTGAACTTTGCGCTGCTGCTGCCACCACCACAATGCACTGAGAGCGGCCGGCCAGGAGCCCCACTGCCGCCCGTGGTGATGGCGGCGCAAAGTTCAGGGCCGTGCGGGCTCCGCCTGCAGCCCTGCCCTCACAGCTCTCCTCCTCCGCCTGCTGCCTGCTGCCTGCTGCCTGCCTGGCTGCTCGTTCGCTCCTCCCTTGCTGGCCCTCCACTTCCACCTGCCCGCCAGCCCGCTCCAGCCGCTGCTTCCTGCCCGCGCCCGCAGTGCTGCCCTGGCCGCAGGCCGTCTCTGAGTGCATGCAGAGCGCCTGCCACCTGCCCGGCCCTGCTCCGCCGCCCCAGGCAAAAATCGGGACTTTTTAAAAACGTGGCGGGACGCGGGAGAAATTGTTCAAAAGCGGGACTGTCCCGCCAAAAGCAGGACGTCTGGTCACCTTAACCTAAATGGAGGTAGCAGAGTTTTTACTGGCCAGATGCCTTTCCTGTCACCAATACAGAGTTTTGTTTAGCAGATATGGTCTCATTGTGCCCAGAGAGAGAAATATATGCCTCTACCTAGGATTGAACACATAGCCTCCTGATTGTGAGGCGAGAGCCACCGCGCCACTTCACAATGGACAAGTTTGTGTGGTATTATTTTGGCGACGTTTGACTGGCAGGGGGAAAATGCACCAGAATGCAGGCGTATAACTGCATCGCAGGCTTTATTTAGGGAGGATTAGCTTCCATGAAAATTATTGAAGAATTATCACTTGGTTTTAGACGATCATAATAGACAGCAAATAAAGAAGGCATTGAGCAATCTGCTGATTGTCGGTTACAGGGAGTCCTCGACTAACAATTTATTTAGTGACCGTTCAAAGTTACAACAGCACAGAAAAAAAGTGACTTATGACCATTTTTCCCACATACAACCATCCCCATGGTCACATGATCAAAATTTAGCCACTTGGCTCATATTTATGAAAAGTGTCCTTTGCGAACTTCTGACGAACAAAGTCAAGGAGGAAACTAGATTCACTTAATAACTATGTTGCTAACGTAGCAAACGTGGCAAGGGAGGTCATAAAATGAGGCAAAAATCAGTTAGCAGGTATTTCCCTTAGCAATGGAAATGTTGCCCTCAATGGTGACCATACTGTAAGTGGGGGACTATCCATATCGGCATAATTCTGTCCTGGGTGGAAAAAGAAGTTAAGATACGCTTAATTGGGCGGTATACTAACTTTGCGAATTTAATATCAAATGGTTTGGCTCAACCCAGAGGAATCATGTCAGGATGTATCGTATTTTTGGGAGTATAAGACGCACCAAGGTTTTGAAGAGGCAAATTTTAAATTAAAAAAAAAGTTTTGCACTCTGCAGACCTCCCAAAAATGTTTTTTTAATAAAAAAAAAAGGGGGGCATGCATAGCCTTTAGGAGGTTTATAGAGTTCTCCTGGGGGCTGGGGGGGGGCACAAATGGCCCATTTTCAATCATTTTTCCCTCCCCAGCCGCCAGGAGCATTCTGCAAGGCTCCCAAAGGCTATGCACTGCCATTTGGGTGAAAGGGGTGGGGTTTCAGGAGGCAAAAACAAAAAAGCTGTATTCAGTGTATAAGATGCACCCAGATTTTCAGCCTTTTTTTGAGGGAAAAAGGTACATCTTATACTCCAAAAAATATGGTATGTGGTGCTCTCTGGTTGTTTTCCTGCAGACGTTTCATTACCCCTACTAGTAACATTATCAGTGTTAGAAAGGAGTGAGCTCTCTGTTTATATACAGTGGCTTGCTCTGTCAATGTTGGTGAAAGTGTTGTTTTCTTCTTGGTAGTCCCTTGGTTAGGCTCTTATTTAGTGTTCAATTGTGGTTGGTGGTTCTTTGACTGGGATATTGATCACCACTTGATGGTTGTCTGACATTACCCTGGCATTAATTGATAATTAATGTATTTATTATTTGAATCCTCCCCTTTATTATTTTTTACAAATAACTCAAGAGTGGCGAACATATCCAACACACCTTTCTTCTCCTATTTTCCCCGTAATAATGATTCTGAGAAGGATTGGGCTGAGAGAGTGTGACAGTCTCAGAGTCACCCAGCTGGTTTTCATGGCTAAGGCAGGACTAGAACTCACATTCTCCTGGTGATTGGTCCGTTCAGATGGTTTTCATGGCTAAGGCAGGACTAGAACTCACATTCTGCTGGTGATCGGTCCATTCAGCTGGTTTTCATGGCTAAGGCAGGACTAGAACTCACATTCTCCTGGTGATTGGTCCGTTCAGATGGTTTTCATGGCTAAGGCAGGACTAGAACTCACATTCTCCTGGTGATTGGTCCGTTCAGATGGTTTTCATGGCTAAGGCAGGACTAGAACTCACATTCTCCTGGTGATTGGTCCGTTCAGATGGTTTTCATGGCTAAGGCAGGACTAGAACTCACATTCTGCTGGTGATTGGTCCATTCAGCTGGCTTTCATGTTTAAGGCAGGACTAGAACTCACATTCTCCTGGTGATTGGTCCGTTCAGATGGTTTTCATGGCTAAGGCAGGACTAGAACTCACATTCTGCTGGTGATTGGTCCATTCAGATGGTTTTCATGGCTAAGGCAGGACTAGAACTCACATTCTCCTGGTGATTGGTCCGTTCAGATGGTTTTCATGGCTAAGGCAGGACTAGAACTCACATTCTCCTGGTGATTGGTCCATTCAGCTGGCTTTCATGGCTAAGGCAGGACTAGAACTCACATTCTCCTGGTGATTGGTCCGTTCAGATGGTTTTCATGGCTAAGGCAGGACTAGAACTCACATTCTGCTGGTGATTGGTCCGTTCAGCTGGTTTTCATGGCTAAGGCAGGACTAGAACTCACATTCTCCTGGTGATTGGTCCATTCAGCTGGCTTTCATGGCTAAGGCAGGACTAGAACTCACATTCTCCTGGTGATTGGTCCATTCAGCTGGTTTTCATGGCTAAGGCAGGGCTAGAACTCACATTCTCCTGGTGATTGGTCCAAAGTCATCCAGCTTACTTTCATGTTTAAGGCAGGACTAGAACTCACATTCTCCTGGTGATTGGTCCATTCAGCTGGTTTTCATGGGTAAGGCAGGACTAGAACTCACATTCTCCTGGTGATTGGTCCAAAGTCATCCAGCTGACTTTCATGTTTAAGGCAGGACTAGAACTCACATTCTCCTGGTGATTGACTCAGAGTTGCCTAGCTGGCTTTTGTGGCTAAGGTGGGACTTGAACTAAAGATCTGCTTTCTAGCCTGGTGCCTTAACAAACAGACCAAACAATCATGACAGTAAAAATATTTAAAATATATACAGTATATTTGTGGATGTACGTGTTTGAGCACTTATATGGGCTGGAAGAGTTGATATTCCTCATGGAGCCTTGATTATCAGAGAACTTACAGCGTTCTGAAAATATCCTTTACATGCATTTTTTTCCTCCCTCGAAACAGCTCAATTTTGAAAAGTTAAACCGCTTTGCTGAATGCCAAATCCATTCAACACGCAAGCACTTAAATCAGAAATACCATATTTGCCAAAAAGATGCTTGAAACAGAAATGTTTCTCTTTTTTCCTTCTAAGATCGTATCCGCTTAATTCAAAGAATTGGTGATTTAGGCAGACGGTGAGCAGTGGTGGGTTTCTGCAGGCTCACACCTACTCGTGAGAGCCGGTTGGTGAAATTTAGAGAACCGGTGAGAGGGGGTTCCACTGGCGTACCTGGAAGTAAATCTGGCCCGCCGCTGCCAGTGACCCAACGGAAAGAAAAGGAAAGGAAAGGAAGGAAGGAAGAAAGGAAAGAAAGAAAGAAAGAAAGAAAGAAAGAAAGAAAGAAAGAAAGAAAGAAAGAAAGAAAGAAAGAAAGAAAGAAAGAAAGAAAGAAAGAATTTATCATCACAATTGAGTCCAAAATTTTGGTTACTAAGCAAGAGCGTTGTTAAATGAGTTTCACCACATTTTAAAAGGTGGCCACTCCCACCCTGTCACATGACTGCCAAGCCACACCCACAAAATAGGCCACACCTACAGAGTAGGTTCTAAAATATTTGAAACCCACCACTGACGGTGAGCCTCGATTCCACTTTCTAAGGGAAAATCAATGTGGTCTCCTTGCTTCTCTGTCCCTCCTCTCTTCTGCAGGGCAGCTGCTATGTGCCATCAGAAAACTGCAAGCAACATGCGCACAAGTGGCATAAAGACCTCTGCCTCCTGCTCCTCAGTGCCCACCGAGGACTTCAGGGCTACTACGCTACCGTCATAAAGGAGGTTCCCAGTTTGCCACAGCTGAAGTTAGGTATGTGGAGGGTTTTGAATGGAGAACTGTCAGAGTTTGCTGCATAAATTGAAATCCAGAAAGCACACACAGATAACTGGTACAGACGGATTCATTAACTTCTTTATATACATAAGAATAGATGAATAAATGTACAATACCAACAGGTGGTTCTTCCAAGGAAACACAACGCAGGAGAGTCACAGGCAAACACAAGCAGTTCGTTTCATTTCAGCAGACAAGCTCAGACAGACTGCTAGTTTACTTCTCAGAGCAGCAGACGGCTTAAGTTTCTGTTTCAATTCTCTGCACAGATTCAGATCTATTTAAGCTCCCATTTGGCTGACTTAATTGCTATGCCTATTCATTGGCTGATCGGGTTCCCAGGTCTCTCCAAGTCATGAATATTTTAACAAGAACAATACAAAGCATCTTCTTCTCATGCTAAGATCAACACTAGGGCAGCTTCACTCTTCCACCAACTTGCCCAGTTCACTTCTTTTAGCTCAGTGTCAGGCTTGTCCCCGCTGGAGTGTTTAGGAAAGAAAGACTCTCAATTCTATTCTTAAAGTGAAAAGTTCACTTTTACTAAAGTCATGCAATTACAGAATAAGCAAAGCTGGATCTGAGATGGTATAGGTTCTCTTGCTTGAGCAGGGGGACTAGACCTACAAGGTCCCTTCCAGCTCTGCTCTGCTCCCTCCTTTCCTCCCCTCTCCTCTCCACTCCACTCTACCTCTCCTCTCCACTCCTTTCCTCACTTCTCCTCTTCCCCTCCTCCTCCACTCCTCTCCTCCTCCATTCCTTTCCTCTCCATTCCACTTCTCTCCTCTCCTCTCCACTCCTCTCTTCTCCTCTCTTCTCCTCCTTCTCTGCTCCTTTCCTCACCTCCTCTCCCCCTCCTCCTCCACTCCTCTCCTCCTCCACTCCTCTCCTCCTCCACTCCTCTCCACTCCTCTCCTCTCCACTCCTCTCCTCCTTCTCTGCTCCTTGCCTCTCTTCTTCTTCTTCCTCCTCCTCCTCCTCCTCCTCCTCCTCCTCCTCCTCCTCCTCCTCCTCCTCCTCCTCCTCTCCTCTCCTCTCCACTCCACTCCATTTACTCTACTCTACTCTACTCTACTCTACTCTACTCTACTCTACTCTACTCTATTCTTTCATTTGCTGTTTTGCCTCAAGTAGCTTTATTGGTTGCAGTCAAAGGAGAATAATAGCTTCTCTATCTTATAATGCTCAGGGTGCATTCGCCCTTGAAATATTATTTCATCATCTTCTGTTAATACATCCTAATGCAAAATATACTACGGTTAATCCTTGACTTACACTTCTTCATTTTGCGACCCTTCCAAGTTACAATAGCACTGAAAAAAGTGACCAATGACCCTTTTTCACATTTATGACCATCACAGCATTCTCCTGGTCATGTGATCAGAATTTAAATTCTAGGCCACTGGTTCATATTTATGACAGTTGCCATGCCCCGGGGTGGTGGTGGTGGTCATGGGATCACCTTTTTGGCTAAATCAATGGGGAACCCTGTTGCTCACTTAACAACTTCAGTGCTTCACTTAACAATGGTGGCAAGAAGTGTCATAAAATGGGCCCAAACTCACTTAGCAACTGTCTGGCTTAGCAACAGGAATGTGGTGCTCAATGTTGGTCGTACGTCGAGGGCTACCTCTTATCCCAGGACCTTATCACCCGGTTTGTTTAATTCAGTTAATTCATTGGGAAAGATTTCTTTTTGTTGTTCTGTTTTAATGGGATAATTGAATAATAAACGATTTTGCATGCAATCCCTTGATTGAGGGGTTCCCCCCCCCCAGAGGTTTATGTAATATCAAAGAGTGACTCATGACATGCCTGTTATTCCTGGAAAAATATAAGAGTCATATCTGACAGGTTTTTTTCTTCTTCTTCTATAATTCAGTTCTTCTTAGCCCACTGGGAAACAGGCATATGTGTGTGTTTAAGTAACTTAGAAGCAACTTAGAACTGAGGAGAAATTTCCTGACAGTTAGAACAATTCATCAGTGGAACAGCTTGCCTCCAGAAGTTGTGAATGCCCCAAGACTGGAAATCCTTAAGAAGATGTTGGATAGCCATTTATAATAATAATAATTTAATAATAATTTAACCACTCCCCGAAGGGACTCGAGGCAGTGCACAGGGAATTAAAAATACATATACAAACAACAAACATTATAATACAATTTAAAACGAATTAAACCTAGACCATGCGCTAAAATCCCAAACTAGCTAAAACTAATGCCCCTAAAAATCCCTAATAAAATAGTTTGAAGTATTCAGCTAGAGGTAAATGGGTCAATTAACCCAAGCCGGACAGGAAGTGAGTTTTTAGTTTTTGACGGAAGGAACGGAGGTCCGTAGTTGTTCTAATTTCGGGGGGAAGGTCGTTCCAGAGGGTCGGGCCCGCCACAGAGAAGGCCCTTCCCCTGGGCGTCGCCCGCTGGCATAGCCTAGTGGACGGCACCCGGAGAAGTCCCTCTCTGTGGGAGCGAATCGGCCGAAGGGATGTATGGGGCAGGATGCGATCCCGCAAATATTTGTCTGAAACGGTATAGGGCTTCCTGCCTAGGCAGGGGGTTGGACTAGAAGACCTCCAAGGTCCCTTCCAACTCTGCTATTGTATTGTATTGTGGCTATCCGATATATTATTACATAGAAACAATATAGAAGGGACCTTGGAGGTCTTCTAGTCCAGCCCCCTTTCAAAGCAGGAGATCCTATAACATTTTAATCAAATGGTTTTCCGGTAAAAGCTTATTTAGAATGCAATTTCTCCCATAAGATTAAGTTTTCTGCATGCAATTTTTTCCTTAATGTACTGTACTATTTTTTTTAAATGAAGCAGCTACACAACAGACAAAAATGTGCTCAGATACACACACACTCACTCACACACAGACACACACAAGCTGTTAACCCAGCATTGCCTGGGTATATTAGACATTCACAAATATCCAGACCAAACATAATTTCTAATGTTGGATTTTCCCCCTTACCAGAGGGAGCCCCCTTGTGGAGTACTGTGAAGCTGTTACCATGGCAACTCCACTGTGCTGTACAGTAGAAGCCATTTTACGGGAGTACAGTAGAAGGCATTTTAAGGCACAACCTGGCTTTATCTTAACAGAACACTCACCCCAAGGGGCGTTAGGGGTGTCTTACTCCCACTGTAATTGCTTTCAGAGAGGAAGTCATCGGTGTACCAAGTTTGGTTGAAATTGCTTGAGGCGTTTCAGAATTATGCTGGAACACACACACACGCACACACACACACATTTAGATTGATAGACAGACCAACAGATTTTATTTATACATTTTTCTTTAGTAAACATAAAAATTCAATACCTACATGAACAGTCTGTTGCTCAGATGTTCTCATAAGTGATCCTTGGTGCTTTCTGACCTTGGTTGCTTTCTTGTAGACATTTCATTACCCATCTAGGTAACATCATCAGTGCTAGTAAGGAGTGGGGTTGGTTTGTCTAATGTTTGTCTCTGGAAAGTTCAATATTTATTTTATTTATTTATTTTATTAAATTTATACCCCGCCCTTCTCCAGAAAGGACCCAGGGCAGCGCACAGGAATTAAAAACATACAAATATAACAAAATATAAAATTTAAAAGCATATTAAATTCCTACCCTGTGCTAAAATCGATTTAAAATCCCCCAAATTAAAACTGTCTAAGAGTAGTCACAACGGAAGGTTATGCCGGCTTGATGGAAAAGGTGTGTCTTTAGACACTGGCGGAAGAGGCGGAGGTCTGAGATGGTGCGTAGTTCAGGGGGTAAGTCGTTCCAAAGGGTAGGGCCCGCCACAGAGAAGGCCCTTCCCCTGGGTGTCGCCAACCGGCATTGCCCGGCCGACGGCACCCGGAGAAGGACCTCTCTGTGGGAGCGGATCGGACGAAGGGAATAGTTTTAAATGCACCTTCTAAGGCTGCAAATAATTCTGGGCAATTGGCATCATCTGTGTCATAGCTACAGTAGGTCTTTCCATAGCATAAATCTACTCCTTACCATCAGGGATGATGTTATCTTGCTTGGCTAATGAAACATCTGCAAGCAAACAGCCACGCTCAGAGACCACCAAGGACCCTGAGCTACAAATATTCTCCTTCTTTAGATCTCTTCTGTTCTATTGTAACAGAATAACAGAGTTGGAAGGGACCTTGGAGGTCTTCTAGTCCACCCCCCTGCTCAAACAGGTGACCCTGTACTATTTCAGACAAATGGCTGTTTTCGCTGAACAAACAAAATATAAAATTGGAGGGGTGTGTGTGAAATACTCTTGTCTCTTCAGAGCCAAAAAAAAGACCAGTTTCTCTCACTCTGTATAAAATTCAGAAAAGTTAAAAAAGCTAAGAACTGGTGAGTTTATATTAAAGTGTGAATTATACCATTACTTGGTGCATTTTGCTTGCCATTCTCACTTCCCCAAAGTCTTTTGGAATGGGCAATCATATTAAAGTATTAATATAAATATTTCTTCTTCTTCTTCTTCTTCTTCTTCTTCTTCTTCTTCTTCTTCTTCTTCTTCTTCTTCTTCTTCTTCTTCTTCTTCTTCTTCTTCTTCTCCTCCTCCTCCTCCTCCTCCTCCTCCTCTTTTTTCTTTTTCTTTTTCTCTTTCTCTTTCTCTTTCTCTTCCTCCTCCTCCTCCTCCTCCTCCTCCTCCTCCTCCTCCTCTTCTTCCTCCTCCTCCTCCTCCTCTTCCTCCTCCTCCTCCTCCTCCTCCTCCTCCTCCTCCTCCTCCTCCTCCTCCTCTACCACTTGCAAAATTATGATTCTTGCTCTTCTGGCAGCTTCAACCATTGTTAAACAAAGTGGTTGCAGTGTGCCATTGAAAGCGAATAATGGGATAAATTAAATTAAATTGTTACCAAAGCCCTACATTATTACCCTGGAATGAATAGAGAGTTGAAGTTTCTACATATCAAGACACCAATAATAATCTGAGATATCAGATAAAGAGATTATATGTTAAGGAAGAAAATGTTTATGCCTGCTCATTTTGGGGGGCCATACCCCAATTACTTATAGGTAGAACGATCCACGGAGGTAACATATTCGTGTTGTTTCAATAGTTCCTGTGAAAAATGACCTTCACTTCTACTCTTAATTATGCCGAGAGTTGTGCATTTCTCAAAGGCAACATTGTGACATCTTATTTGGCCATTGTTAAGAAGGTGTCAGATCTAAACCAAAGTATCAAGTATGTCATCTTTAGGGATTACATCTCCATTTCTCTCTCTCTCTCTCTCTCTCTCTCTCTCTCTCTCTCTCTCTCTCTCTCTCTCTCTCTCTCTCTCTCTCTCTCTCTCTCTCCCTCCCTCCCTCCCTCCCTCCCTCCCTCCCTCTCCCTCTCCCTCTCCCTCTCCCTCTCCCTCTCCTCCTCCTCTTCCGTGTTCTCATTCCGAAGCAGAGGAAATCCCTTCTTAAGGCACAAAGCTATCGCTTCAGTGTGTGTTTTATAATCAAGTTTCAAAGTTTAAGCAGATGAAGGAAGATCCTTGCAAACCAAGCTTTCTTTCTGCTCCGTGTCGTTTCCTTGGGAACAACCTGGAAGCAGTTTGACATTTATTTTTTTCCCCCTTCCCCCTGGGATTTGTTTCTTTCTAACTAAGTAAGTCAGAAACCAGTTAACCTTTTTCTGATCAGCCTGTTCTGACCGAGGCTTCCCAAGAGCCTGAAGCAAACTCCTGGTCCGGACAAAAAACACTTTTATTCATTGACTATGAATTCTGCTCATTCACATCCAGCAAAGTTTTTCGAGGGAGGATTTATAGTCGCGGACCTTATCTGGCTTGGAGAGCTGCCAGGCTGAGATCTGCAAAACTTGGCCAGGAGTCTTGGAGAGTCATAAATCAATGAAGTGAGCTAATTGTCTCCTGCAAACTCCACTACCCTTTCGTTCCTCTTTTATTTCCTCAGGGAGGGGCCATTCATCCCCCACCTGTGGCCTTACTCCCAAGTCGACCCCTGTTCTTTAGCCGTTCCCTTCGTCTGGCAACTCTGCGCATGTGCACACTGGGAACAGGCTCCAGCTGTTCTTCTGCCTCACTGATGTCTGACTCTGAAGGCAGCTGATAACTGGCCTACGGCTCTGGCCCCCTCTCAAATGCAGAGCCCTCATTAGAGCCTTCCCCAGACTCCAGGACTGGCCCATGTTCCTCATCAACCTCCTCACTGTCTGAATCTACTGCCAGCTCCGCTGGCTACTGGTGGACCACAACACAGCCATGTACATCTACTTCTCTGATGTGGTGGGGGAGGAGAGAGAATGAGTACATTTCTAATTTGCACGATTTTACCCACCAAGAATCTGACAGTGTCTCCATTTCCCTGATTGTGCTTTGGCAAGATTTGACAATGATTTTCCTCTTTCTTGTTTGTTTGTTTTAGTTCAAGGTATATAGCTCACATAATCAATGTTCCTATTCTTCTTCTTTTTTTTATATATTTTTAGAAGATCTTGCGGTGGAACAGACATTATCACAACTTTCTGATGACCTGCAGGTATTTCTACACAGCTAACACCAAGAAGTAGTGTTAACGTCAAATGCAAAACTACAATAAGCTGTGTCCTATTAGTTTTAACGCAAACTTTACAAGGGTTTATTTTTAGCGCGGTCAAATGTATTTCCATTCATTATAGCCTACCTTTATTCATTCCCGTTGTTGGAAGGAATATCCATCGGGTTCAGTTCCAAGCCAGGAAAAAGGCACTGGGGACAAAATGGAGGCTGGAGGCTGATTGGAAAAGAGGGTTTAATGGTGAAGTAGAACCACCAAGCCCATGGTTCTGGGCAGTTGACCACATGGAGTTGAGAGATGGTGGGTTTTATACCTTCTCTTGGGCTCTGGACCTGAGCTTCCTGTTCCTGTGCAAGAACATGTATTCTATTGGCTGTTGTCAATAGAGTCAAGTTTGTCTGAGCTCCCAGGTTAGGTTGAAGCTTGGAGAGTGATGATGTAATGAGGAGGCTTGAGTTCTGAAAGGATTTTGGGCAATTCCTATTGTGTCTTAATGGGTTTCTCCTGGTTTGGATCTAGAGTTAGGGCTAATCCCATCACCCTGAGGCCGAAGGTCTTTTGTCTTGTAGATAGGTTGGCCCAGTCTTTCTTAATGGGCACCAAATATCTGCTGGGGTCAGGAAGCTTGGACTCTGAGTTTCTGTCTCCCTTACGGTTTCCATTTTTCTTTTAGGGGAAGAATAATATTCTGCCTTTTTAAACATTTCTCAAAATATTTCATTCTTCTAGGAGGGGTGACTTCACTCACTGTTTTGTTTTCTCTTTCAATATGTATTGTGTGTGGTGTGTGCATTACATTTTTGTTGATAAAGAAATGAAGGGAGACTAGTATAGATCTATTTCAAGCTATTTAGCACTTGTCATTTAGCCAAACCCTTGCTGGGATTTGAACCTGGACTGTTTTACATATTAGGCAGTTGTATTAACCTCTAAGCCACATGTTCTCCTCCCTTTGTCAGCTGAGCCAGGGGAGAGATTAAGTGTTTTTCTTTTCTTCTGCCAAAGCACCTGGTCTCCCCAAATATGGGAGGGAGCACATTGCTTCCCTTTTGCCTTCTGCTTAATATGTAAGCAGTCCAAGTTAAGTCCTAGCAAGGGTATGGCTGGCTGATGAGAGCGAAATAGCTTGAAATAGATCTATACTAGTCTCCCTTCAATTTTTTTATCAGCAAAAATGTAACACAAAATGGTTTGTTGTGTAAGCGACTGGAGTGGAGCTGAAAGGCAAAAGGGAAGCAGTATGCTCCCTCCCAGATTTGGGCAGTCCAGATGTTTTGACAGAAGAATATATATCTCTATACCTACCTACCTACCTACCTACCTACCTACCTACCTACCTACCTACCACTATATCTATCTATCTATCTCATCTTTGTCTCTGACCAATGGAAGAGTGATCTGGGTACAGGGGATATAGTCATCACACCCTTGTCATGGTCAGACCACTCACTTCTCCGGCTCGACTTTCCAACCGCCACCCCCCACCGCGGGGAGGCGGAACCTGAGTCATCTATCTGGTTCCGCCCCAGGCGCCTGATGGACCCTGATGGGTTCCAGGCGGCGCTTGGGCCACTTCCTGTACCCCTGACCCGCGCCCCGATGGAGGACCTCGTGGCCGCATGGAATACTGCGACCACGGGAGCCTTGGATCGGGTCGCGCCCTTGCGGCCTCTCTTGCGGCGGCGAAACACCCTGGCTCCTTGGTTTACCAAGGAGCTGCGGGTGATGAAACGCCGCAAGAGATGCCTAGAGGGAAGATGGAGGTCTACCCATTCTGAATCTGACCGGACACAGGTAAGAGCCCATTTACGGACTTACATTGTGGCGCTGAGAGTGGCCAAACGTCATCATTGTGCCACTCTCATAGCATCCGCAGAAAACCGCCCTGCCGCCCTGTTTAGGGTGACCCGCTCCCTCCTTCAACAGAGGGTGCGGGAAGCCCCGCTACAGGGCAGAGCAGAGGAATTTGTGATTTTTCTGCAGGAGAAAATCGCTCAGATACAGAACGAGTTAGCCCCCATTGATGGCCCAGTGGGATGCCACGAGGCAGATCTTGTTTGGGAGGAGTTTGACTCCGTTGCTTCCGAGGATATGGACAGGTTACGTGGGCGACTGCGAGCCACCACATGTTTATTGGACCCGTGTCCCTCCTGGCTTGTACTGGCATCCTGGGAGGTGACACGAGGCTGGCTCCAAGAGGTTGTCAACGCTTCCTTAAGTGAGGGTTCCTTGCCTGCTTCCCTAAAAGAGGCTATGGTGAGGCCCCTCCTTAAGAAGCCCTCTTTGGATCCAGCTTTATTAACCAACTATCGTCCAGTCTCCAACCTTCCCTTCTTGGCGAAGGTTGTTGAGAGTGTGGTGGCACAACAGTTTCCCCGTCACCTGGAGGAAGTTGATTATCTAGACCCGCGCCAGTCCGGCTTTCGGCCCGGGCATAGCACCGAGACGGCATTGGTCGCGTTGG